>JBAMJV010001643.1:0-61304 GCA_037951105.1 Echinarachnius parma | reverse complement strand
CATGATGATGTACAATGATACATACAATGTATACCATAATAAAGAAATACAGCATTGGTTGAATAAGACAAGATTGAACTTAATCAGTAATACAAAACTTTTTTTTGGGGGGGGGGGGGGGGCAAAATCAAGATATATTTAAAGGAAATCAACACTTAAAATTAATAGTCTTATAAATTAAAGGTAATAGTTTTAGTAGTCCATTCCAGTGTTGGTGATTAATTGCATTGTTTATGAATTTGCACAAACCTTTGCAAAGTGTGAGACATCTATTAAATGTCAAAAAACGGTACCAAAACATATTAGCCTGTGTTGTTCTTTGCATGGTGGTCCCTTTAAAAGAAGAGAATAAAGGGCTTGAAGCGGTCTGGCCAAGATGTGTATATACATGTATTAGTCACCAGCCAATCCTCCTTGGAATTAATCAATACGAATCCAGAAGACTTGCCAAACAATTGGTGGCATGGTCAGAGACGATCGATCAACCCTCGGCCCGCTCAAGCATCATCATGTCTTGGGCTTCAGGACATGTATTTTCCCCTGTCCATTTTAAAGAGATCTAGTATTAAACTACTTGTATGTTGACATATGCACACACTTTAATACAAATGGTTGATAAAATGTGTAAAATTAAATGATCACAGGGATCTTTTCCAATTTAATCATCAACATTTGACAATCCAAAGCTGGTTTAATAAGAGGGAAACATTCAGTCTTGAAAAAACCACTAGAGATGCAAGTGAGGTTGGCCGATTCAGACAGTTACTAGATCCCTTTTAAAAACCGCTGGTGATGATATGATTGGGGAAAAACACACATAACCATCAGACTTGTGGACATATTTTTGGCACAGGCATCCACAGGTTGAGTTAACCCATTCAGGACTAATTGATTTTGATATTACATGCACATGCAGTCATCATAGACATCAGCACAATTATAATAATAATAATAATAATATGAACATTTATCTAGCGTAGCTGCTATAAATATATACTCTTTTGCGCTTAAATAATTATTATTATTTTCAGGACCAGTCGGGTTAACCATTGACTTCCAAGAAGTAGATCAAAGCAACTATTAAATTCCTTAAGGATTTTATACCACAAAAAGAAAATAATGATGGTAATTAGAAAGAAAAAAATTAAAAATGAGGATAGAACAAACTAAACTTGAAATAAAATGATACTTCCCAAAACATACATTTAAAATTTAATTATTTTGCCATTTATGTTTATATCATTTTTTCATCATTTTATTTAGTTGTTTTTATGTTATTTTCCTCTTCTTCTTTGATAACAATCTCTCAATATTATTTGTACACCTTATTTTCCTCACTCTCTTTTTTAGCCCTCCTTATTTCTATCTGTCATTAAAACTGTTCCTAGTCCTTTTTATATCATACCCTCTCAGAATTCCATTGATCATATCCGTTACTTTAAAGGGACTTAGTAACATTGTCCAAATCCTCAAAATAAAATTGTAATTCTAGCGGTTCCATCATACCTTGTTGTATTCATATTAACAATAAAATCATGGGACCGGTTTTGGTTTTTCAAATTTCCCTTTTGTTACAAAGATATGTACGATTGAAGTATTCAGATAAGAAAAACTCCCCCGGAGTTTTTTTTACCGTGTACAAAGTGAGTGCAGTGAGTTAGTGAATATCACTTTGCATTTTCGCTCATTACTTGGCCATGCAATGTCCATTTGACTTGAAATTTTCACACAATACCCTGTGGACATATGAGATAACAACAATATACATTGCATCAACCCTTCATCACTTTTTGCACATATCAACAAAGTTACTAGATCCCTTTAAACAAATTCCATGTTCTTACACAATTTGTCTCATCTTACTTCGTATCTAAATTAAAGAGACAATTTTAGCCGGAAATTGCATCTGCAGATGCGATCGATCGATGCTCTGTCTCGTTAATGTCTGGAGAAAGTTTATATATCATCTCTAGCGTACTTGCTTGGTGTTTAATTCACGGGGACTAGATATATATAGGCTTCCTCTCAAGTTCAGATGTAAATAACACATGTTGTAGCTACCTTAATAATGTATAGCTTGTGGGATAGGGAGGTGTTGTGCAATGCTATTATAACACAGGTTTTTTTTTTGTAGTCCCATCCATAGGCCCGGATTCACAATGGAGGTTTGTACAAACCATGATTTAAACCATGGTCTACATCTATGGAGTGCCATTTGTAAACTGATGGAGAAAGAATGTAAACTCCTTACTTGTTAACAATGTTGATGGTACATCCATCCATCCATCCATCCATCCATCCATCCATCCATCCATCTATCTATCTAAGTAAAAGTTCTGCTCGGAGTATCTTATTGAATTTTGTTGTTATCTATCTATCTATCTATCTATCTATCTATCTATCTATCCATCTATCCATCTATCCATCTATCCATCCATCCATCCATCCATCCATCCATCCATCCATCCATCCATCCATCCATCCATCCATCCATCCATCCATCCATCCATCCATCCATCCATCCATCCATCCATCCATCCATCCATCCATCCATCCATCCATCCATCCATCCATCCATCCATCCATCCATCCATCCATCCATCCATCCATCCATCCATCCATCCATCCATCCATCCATCCATCCATCCATCCATCCATCCATCCATCCATCCATCCATCCATCTATCTATCTATCTTTCTTTCTATCTTACTTACTGTCTATCAGTCTCTTAATCTACAGTATCAGTCAGTGTATTTTTTCTTTCTATGTTTCTATGCTTTCAGTCTCAACATTACCATCTTTCCGGTGGTGAAATGTATGATGAAAGAAAAAACAAAATCAAAACTGAACATTTATTTCTCGATTGAACACTCACTCTGTCTACACGGCGATGGTGAGAGTTTGTCGCTAGATTGGGGGCCCGATTTCACTTGGTTTCCCCGGCAACCGCACGATAGTAAAACATTGGGTCCGGGGGTGATGTTTGCCCGTGGGGTGCATGTACAATGTACTGTTTGCTTCCTTTCAATAATAGAAAATGTGAATCACGATATTAAATGTACTTCATGATGTAAACTGTTCATCTATAGATGGTCTAATGGAACCTGTAGCTCTTGTCAGATGTAGGCTAATAGCCGGTTTCATTTGAGATGTTGTCATATACAATCAAACCTGTCTTAGCGCCCACCTGTCTATAGCAGCCAATCTGCCTAGAAAAGTGGCCACTAAAAGTAATTTTATTAGAAACTGTCTATGGCTATCTGCTATTAGAGTTAGTCCTAGTCTGAAACTAAAATGGTCTATGATATAGCCCCAAAATAGACTTATAATGAAAGCTTGTGTTGTTTTATTAATATGGGCCCTATTGTATGGCTTATTATTATTTTGAACAAATCTTTCAGTGAAATGGGTAGAGATTATGGCCTTTGTTCTCACATCCAGACATACACTCATTACAATACTGTACTTTGCGGCAGATAATGCACGCGTTCCGGGTAGGAGAACGCCCATACACCGATAGCCGCGATGATATTGCGTATCGGGCGTGTAAATGATCATACCATCGTATGACCATTTACGAAGTAGATGTGCTCACATCCGCCTATTTTTCTCAGATTCTTCCTCTTCACTGTACGTGATCTCCCTCTCGAAGTCCATTTCCTCCAAAATATTGTCATATTGTTACACTCTCCAGAGGATATATTGCGTGATAGTGGTGTAGCAGGGTCCAACTGATTGGGGGGCAAGTGAATTGTTAACCCCTTGACTACAGGAGCCGGGTGGGTTGTGTACAAAGGCTATGGGGATTTCAGAAACTCGAAGGGAATGGGTTAAGGGGCACACTCCATTTTATTGTCTCTTTTGTCATTCGTACTCGTATTTTTTGTACCCTTTTTGTTAGATTATCGGGGATGGGGGCACTTTGGGAGATGGCCACATCAAGGAGCTGAGAATAACATTAAAACGTGTGTCAACTGATCGGGGCACAATTTGGGGCCCATGGAAACCTGCCCCCCCCCCCCCTTCCCCGTAGCTACGCCACATGTGAGCGAGGCAATAAAGGAAGCCAATCATAGCACATTTTTATTAAATATCACTAGGAGCTGCATGTGAGCTCAAGCTGTCAGAGAAACTGTGCACGTTGTGAGAGAATATTAGAAGATATTGATAGCAAACGATGAAAGCAGCAGTGTAGCGTGGTTGGACTGATTGGGGGAAGGGCAAACCAAATGTGTTTTTTTTAAATTTGTTTATATAACACAGATTTTCCCCTTGTGTTTTTAATATTTTGCCCCCCCCCCCCCCGTCTATGTAGCTATGCCACTGTATGAAAGGATAAGGGGGAAGTTATGCTTAACCCTTCACCTACAAAATATTGGTTTGATTAAGGGATCAAGTTTAAGTTCCCTGCACCTTTTCATAGTTTGCTATCAGATCGAGAAAAATGAAGATGGGATTGATCGTATCTTTCAAATTTAAATGAGAGAGTGTTTACATTTTCAATTTGTTAGGCAGCTACAATCTTGCTTGCACAGATTTGGGAGATTGTGATGGACATATTCATTCAAGTCCATTGATAGCCCTTTTGGACATTCTACTGGTGCCCTCTGAGTAGGAAAAAACTCTGGCATCAATAATGAGAACGTGTTGATATTAGCAATTTGTGTCGACGACGCTAGGTCAGTAGTCAGTGCAGTATATTTATGATCAGATGGTTTGTGGGATTGTGTACATATCGTTTTTGAAATAGGCGATTTCATTAGGATGGGTTAGAAAAAACTCTGCCAGTAATGAGAATGTGTTGATACAGGCAATTTGTGCGGCATCTAGGGCAGTACCACTGATCTCTCCAAAGTAAGATAGATAGATTATTCCCTTTTAACTGTATGAAAACTTGAGGCTGCTGAGCAGCCATTTTACAAAATACACCCTTGATATTGTTCTATTGTGGGTTTTTTTTAATTGGGCTATTTTTCTTGTCATTTTCCACAAGCATTGAGCACACATAATAATCAAGATGCAGTCAAGATGAACTATATTTTTTTTCTGGGTATGGTAGCATGGTGATCTTCAGCATCATTATACATGTGCCAATAATCTATCCATAATCTTCAGAGAGATCATGTGGGCAGCACAGTATGAAGTATTGTATGAAACGTGCGTGGGCCTGTCCGGGAGCTGTTGTATTAAGAGCTAATATCCAGTGTTTGTTTTAGGAATATAAATATACAACTATATGGCACTGCATTCCAAAATAGGTTCATCTAGATATATTGCCCTTCTGGTGTTAATATTAAAAACTAATATTTGGTGTTTGTGTAACCTATTGGGGTCTATGGAGAATGCATGTTATATGCCAAAATAAAATAGTATTGAACGAAATTAACACGTTCGAGGACTGAGCTTGCGATAGCTCTGGCTTGGTGCTGTGGAGAGTGTCTATTCAAGCAAAATTGCATGTTTTCAAAGGGTTATGCCGGAGATGTTCTATTTGTGTGTTGACAGAGACGAGATGTGGCATCCGGAAAATTAGAGCATTGATTTTTGTTCACCCTCTGTTTTTTTCCTGGTGCCCACCGAATCATAATATATATATCCACCAAGCAGGGTAAAAATATCTTCTTCTTTTTTTCTGGTGCCTCCACATCGTAATATGTATCACTAAGCTTGAAAAAGTATTAATATTAAGTGAACCGATGGGTATGAATGTCAAAAAGGCTACAGGGGAAATAAACAGAGATTACCGCATCAATATTACTTCATATATTGTCGGTTCAGAAACAGAAGGGCGTTAAGTTAATTTTGTACTTCGTAGATAATCTTTCTTAAATTCTGGAGCCTTACGAGAACAAAACTAATGATTTTTTTTCTTCCAATAAATATTACCATAGTTAGAAATAATTATCAGTCATCTGAAAATTTGGCATCATATATACGACGACTCTGTCTTACAAGATAGTATGTAGAGCTCAATTTAGCCAAACAATGACTTAACGCCCTTCTTACTGTCACCCGACGATATATACAGAAGGTCCCGGGGAGGCGTTCTTACTTTTATTTCATTAATCTGAAATGAATTCAGAGCGTTCGGCTCTATGCCTTTGGTGTGTGGTGGGTGTGAATTTGTCTTTGAGAGCCAGGGTCACAGTGGACTAATTTGCTGATGTGATTTTACAGGATATCTTAGACTTTATTGTGTGGCAAATGGATGCTTAACCGAAACAGAATCACCCTTAGAATAGAGTCACAATGGGTTAATATTTGTAGAGCTATATACTTGGAATCGGCTGTCTTGTTGCGTTAATCGTGTGAGGAACAAGGGTCAATGAGGATGCCCACTTAGAACTATTATATCATCACGATATATACTTGGAATCGGCTGTCTTGTTGCGTTAATCGTGTGAGGAACAAGGGTCAATGAGGATGCCCACTTAGAACTATTATATCATCACGATATATACTTGGAATCGGCTGTCTTGTTGCGTTAATCGTGTGAGGAACAAGGGTCAATGAGCATGCCCACTTAGAACAGCGCCCCAAACACCTCATGTCATTTGGGCTCTTTTGTGAATATAATGTATGTATGTTGTACAATAAATTGTCTCTGTGGAGAATATGTGATACAATTGAATTGTCCCAGAATATCTAAACCAGATTGCTGTAGATGGGTTAAAGTTTAGCGAGCTGTACGTGAATGACATCATTTGGGGAACCACAGTCAGTGTGGAATTGACCCAGTAAGGGACATTAACCCGTTCCATTCGAGTTTCTGAAATCCCCATAGACTTTGTACACAACCCACTCGGTTCCCATAGCCAAGGGGTTAATATCCAAGACACTTCATGGAGTTTGACTCTTTGGAAAATGTTTGTAACGATTGAATAGTCTTGAACTTGTTAAATTTCTTGAGCTACTGTATATTTCGGTACCTGTTTGAGTTCGCTTTGAGATTCTGAAAAATCCCCATGGACGTAGCCTACATAGCCCACCAGATTCCCGTAGGCAAGGGGGTATATAAACCCGTTCCCTTTGAGATTCTGAAATCCCCATAGACGTTGTACATAGCCCACCAGGTTCCCCGTAGGCAAGGGGTTATATACATGTAGGATGTGTTGTCGTGTGGTGTGAAGGGTATTTGAGGATGCAGCGCAGGGAATACCAAAGGTCGGGATATGACGTTTTCACTTTTCTGCTTCAAAGGTGGTAAGTCACACTCTCTCTCTGTGATGCCTCGATCCCGTCTTCTATTTTTGACTTTCTTTTTTTCTTCTTATTATTTTTGGTGCAGACTGTCAGCCCACATAGACAGTGAACCTAGCTTGCTCAATATTGTCATTTGTTTAAGCCATTTATTTCTAGACTAGTTTTATTCCCAAAGAGATGATATAGGGAGCGCCAGGTTCCTATCGTCAATGGGGTCACCTTTTTGTAGTGCTATGGGTCATGTATGATCAACCTAACATTGTTATTGTCACATTAGGGTGCCGAGGTGGTTGACTTTCATCCTCATTGCCTTATTTCTTCCCTTCTCTCTGTACTGTAGACTGTCAAACTTATACAGTGAGTGAGCTTGGCTTACATTTTCAGATGTTTCAATTAACTTGTTTCTTCCTTGATTATGTTATTATGATTATATTATATTATGCTATTATAGTGCCCTTTAAACCAAAGTTGAACTGCCCCTTTAATCCAGGTCTTCCTCAGTGTCAATGTCGGTGAGGGTGTATGTTACACCCCTTGGCTGACCCACCATGTGGTACTTAACCTATTCACTTTCAGGTATTGTCAAAATCCACTATTATAATGTTATAAATGATTAGAGTTTATAATAAACAGTGCTTTGGTGGGGTTTAATGGGTTTATAATCATTCAAGACTGGTCTTGAAAATGATCTAGCTTTAGGTGAATGGAGATTGGAGAATATATGTTATATAAATACAGAGCAGTCTTGAATGGGTTAACTCCTTTAACCAACCTTCGTAGCTTGTATTTCATTGGAATCCTATTCATGTGTGCTCCCTGTCTGTGCTAATCACTCGGCCAATTGATAGCATTCAGAGCTGTGCTAATGGTTGATCATCAGCCAAGAAGTCCCATTTAAAGGCATGTTCAGGTCTTTGCAGTCTGAAATATAAATATGCTATCTTGTTTTCTTCAAGATTTTGTAATTTCAACTGAAATAATATTTGTAATTCATACCATTGAGATTTGTGCTAATGGTTGTTCGTCGTCGACGTGTGTGCGTGTTTAAAGGCTAGCTCGGGTCTTTGCAGCCCCAAATAAATAAGCAAACTTGATATTAAAGTCAAGATTTCATAGTTCTCGTTGGAAACAATACTGGTAAAAAGAAGATAATAAAGAAATTGTGTTAATATCAATTGTTAGCACTTTGTGTGAAAAGTGCACTGGTTCTCGGGTGACCGTAGTTTGATCTTCGATGAAGCTAGATTCATTGACAGAAACCTGTGACCTGCTAAAAATGTAAATGTATTCTGCAGACGTGATTCATTGTGGTGAGGATTATTGAATGGATAGATATCATTTTGGGTGAGAGTAATAAGGATGCTAAGCCAATTTTTAGCTAAATCTAGTTCTGCATACCATTTTGCAGTCCAGAGCCTCCTCTATGCGATGGGAAATTTTCAGATAATAATTATGTCTAATTTTGGAAATATTCATTAAATTACATTTAAAAAAGTTATAGTTTGTTTCCATGTGGCTTTCATAATTTAAACATGATTATCCCCAAAGAACAAAAGGTGACTTAATGCCCTTCTGTTTCTCAATGGACAGTACTGTAGGAGGAGAGGGATAGCCTTAGTACATGATGAGTAATATAGAGGCAAATGAATTGATAACTTTCTCAAATCAAACCAACCAACCCTTAATTGCATGATTCAGTCCATTCGTTAGGAAGGAATTTGTGCTACTTGTGGCTCCTCGGGTTCTAAATAAAGATGTCAGTCACGGAACAAAAATAATATCAAATCAGGGAAAAATACACCTGGGCTCAAGGTGATTTTGGCCCCAAATTGCTAAAAGAGCCCCCCCCCCCCCCCCCCAAAAAAAAAAGAATTCAGTGGGAATAGAGTGCTATTTATTTTCCCAGATAATCAAAGTATTGGCAAAGGAGAGTATGAAGTGATATACATGTATATACAGGTTCTTTTCTTCATTTTTATTTGCCTCTTGCCTAATTCTTTTAAAGGTAAATGACAGTAGTGGGAAACGGACCACAAAAAAAAAATGAAATGTACGCTCTTATTACCAACCATGTGAAAGAATATAATTGTACTAATATGGGATTATACAAATTTGGCCAGGAAACTGCCTACTAATTGATATATTTGCAAAATTATAAAACTGATTTGCTGCAAATTGCGCATATGCTATGTGCAAAGAACCTTGTGGTCTACACGTGGTCTCTGCTATGCAGGCTTGTCCCCGGCTTGTCGATATCTCCAGCTCAGCGCTAGTGGCGCGGACAGGTGCGAATGGGCAGTGGATTTATAAATTTTACGGGCGGCCATTGGCTTTCTTCCAATATTTCTGCATTTAATGATGCTTAGGTTCGGGGATTTTATCACACAAGCCATTTTTAAATACTTATTCAACAATATTGATCAATTAGTTTGGCCAATATAGATGTTTTTCGGCTACTTTCCCAAAACTGGTATTTGGCTTTAAAGACCAAAGAGAAAACTTTTACATTTAGATGATTTTAAAACGGGTTAATCCACCACCGCTCTCGTTAATCCTAGCTCTTCTTCTTCCTCTTCTTCTTCTTGAAATTACATTGAGTTGTTTAACAACCTACCAGGAAATGGTAATTTTGGAAGGAAGGTGCGAAAGAGAGACGTGACAACGTTTTCTTCAGATTCTTTAGAGGCCAAAGACAAAACAATGAAAGATGCTCCCAAAGATAAAAGTATGCCAATGTAGCTGCGTCTAGACTTGAGGCGGTTTTTAACCGCAGAAACAGGAAGACCCAAATCCAGAAATCCCAGGAGAAAAGTGGCAAACAATGTTATTTTTTGGCACCATTGTGATAAAGAACTAACCCGTTCAAGACTAATTGTCTTTGGTACAAAGGCCCGGTCACATATCACCGGATAATGTTAAACGGATGCCCGACGAATAGACAAATTTGCGAAAATTAAATCATCCGTTGGTGAAAGCCGTCTCCATTGCTGCTTCATGCACAAAACATTCCACCGGAAAGAACAACATACATTACCTGACAAGGAACGGAAAAGAAACGCATACAAACCGAACCGAGAGGAATGGATTGAAAATTTTACTCTCCGTCGGGCATCCGTTTACGCTATTCAGCGATATGTGACCGAGCCTAAACATGTATTCGCCATAGACCACACTGAGGGTATTTTCGTGACCAGTCAGTCTTGCGTGGGAGATTTGGGAGAATGATGGAATTTCAAGAAATCCCTGAAGAACAAGTGGAAAATAACATGAATTCAGACTATTGTCGTTTAGGATTAGAGACAGAATTCTAGATTCCCCTTGGAAAGTTGGATTAATGTTTGAAATATCTTCTTTTTTTTTAGACCACCCCTGTTCGAAATCGGGAAACAGAATCTTATGATAAATTTGAGAGATACCATTTTGGACCATTTGTTGTAAAGAATTTATAATAAAGACAGAATTCTAGATTCCTCTCTGGAAAGTGGAATTAAAGGGATAGTACAGTTTTGGTCAAACTGAATTTTAGTAACCAAAACCTGCACCATAACATTACAAACTAATAGTTATAACTCCACCATGCTCGAAAGGTATACAAAATTACAAACAACTATTAAAGTAAAAAGCCGGTTATCATTCAGAAAGAGCTGTTAAAACACAAGAGGGCGCTCTCTAAAAATGCATTGGTTTAATCCATTTTTTATTTTAAAATTGTACATGTTATGTTTTGTTGAAATAATGATTAAATAGAGAGATCATTAACAGCTATTTTAAACCTCTTTTGTAAAATTTTGAAAAAGTGTAAGCATTTTTAATAAACCTGGGGCCCCATATATTCATTGATATTTCAGCTGTTTCTGAACCGATTTCGATCCAATAAAGTTTATTCTGTCATTAAAATTGTATGCTCTTTCAAATTTGACATTCAGTTTTTCATTAACTCACAAACAAATTATTTTGTGTAGCGCCCTCTATACCAAAACTCAACTATCCCTTTAACTGGGCTAGTTTCTGCGCACTACATGACACTGAACCAGTGTATATTTAGCACAGCATGCAGGGCGTCCACAAGCTGGCATCTCGCGTCTGATTTGCAAATCAGATCCACAATCAAAATGAACCAATAAGGTCAGCCTGAAACACATAATTTCAAAAAGTTGATTATAGATAAGAAGAAAAAAAAGTATATAAACACAACGGGAAAATTAACATTTCAGAGCCCTCAGAGAAATAATATTATTTCAGACCAATGTCATTCAGAAATAAAGATGGAAATTTTAGAACCCCCATGAGAAAAGTGGTAAAGTACGTTTTCTTTGAGACCAATTGTCTCCATATAGACTATTAAAAGACTTCAAAAACTGGTACAGATAATCCACATAATCCAGATAAGCTCACATTGGGGGAACATAAAATATGGAAAACACATGATTTCAAGTATTTTAGGAATATGAGATGTCTGAAGAATGCCTGAATTGCATGTTTGTTTTCTACAAGTGGGCTATTTATTGTTTTTCTCTGTCTAGGTTTGTATTTATGATACGAGATGATAATATTTCAGCAGGAGATGGTGTTTACATGTAATACAAATGTCACATTTTCTTGTTTTTAATATTAAGTTATATTTCTTAGAATCCATTGTATTTTCCTTTTGCTTATCTTTTTTTAAGGCAATAAAATACCCTACAACTGTATATATCTGTCACATTTATTGTATTAATACACTGTATGAAAATGTATTTAATTGTATTAAAGACTCCTTTTTAAATGGGACACTATGGTATTTACTTTTATTGATAACATAACAATATCTAAAGTATATTTCCTCTATCTTTAGCAAAGCACATAACATTTTGTGTAGAAATCTTGTTTGTCAACTTTGACAAGTAAAAACCAATCTATTTCATAATGTTTGTCATATTTACGGATTTTGTCATAATATGATTAACTTGCAATTACTGAATCCACTGAAGCGAAGACATCCCCACAAAATAATAATGTAAATGAAACTGGCAAAATTATGATTTGTTGTTGGTACAGATCCATTGTGGGTTTTGAGTGTGTATTAACCCAGATTGAACCCGGCCATTCAGGACAATTGTTAAAAAATCCTCATGACTCCATGAATGAAATCTTGTACCTTCATTATTAACCCATCTAGAGCCCATGAACATAAAGATTTAAGAATAATCGTACGATCTATTGATGGATTGTCTGATTAATTGATTTATCGTACAATTTTAATAATTTTTGATAGTGAATCTTTGTGTTATAATATAGGCCCTTGACCAATCTGATAATATTTGTGCTGGGATCAATAGAGAATGCATGTTTAATACCCAATTGAAATAGTCCTGAATGGGCTAACTTCATTTTGTGACCTCTGTGATATAATTACTGCCAGATCAACAAAAATGTGATAAATTGTAATGGACTATCATAAAACCTTCAATTTGTTGATCAGTTTTCTGTCTGCTACTGTTCTTCTTCTTGTTTTTCTTCCGGTTAAAGTGCCTCCTTCAATTTTGGAAGATTCTTGCAAACTATGGCAAGCTCCAAACTAAATAGTCCTAGAATGGGTTAACCATACATGCATTTGTTTGGGCCGTTCCATTTAATTGTGACAGCCAGAGCACCAAAGCATACCACAAATTCCTGCAGAGTACACAATGAAGTCATGGTCACAGAACCATGACAAACCAATTTTAATATTTGTTCTTCATACATAGAATGCACACATCTGATTTCAATTTATCGGTAAATACCATCGCTTCATGTTTTGTCATTTGCAAAAACAGTATTTGATTTGATGTTTCAGGACTTTGACAGTGGACTATTTTACTTTGTTGATAAAAACAATTTTTACCAGTTTGCTTCAATTTTCTACTTTTAGTCGGCATTTTTTTGTTCCATGGACAATGTGATATAGAGGAAGGAATGCTCTACATTTGTGAATTTGAAACTCTTTGAAAGGATAAGAAAATTGAGAAATTATCAGAGATATATTCTGAACAGTGGTGACGATGTATGATAATGAAACAGGATTGGATATTTGAAATAGTGGTGTTTTTTTTGTAGTTGTGATATTAGACGATATGGATCAGAATTAGCTCTTCTATTAACCCATTGACTACGGGAACCCAGTGGGTTGTGTACAAAGTCTATGGGGATTTCAGAAACTCAAAGGGAACGGGTTAACCCAGTCATGACTGGTCCCCCAAAAACTTAGGTGTCAGAGAATGCATGTTGTACCTGAATCATATTGTCTGGGAAAGGGTTACAAATAAATTCCACAGACTATGGGTGGAATTCACAGAGGAGGTTTGTAGGAAGTTTGTACAAACCATGGTTTGATGATGGTTTACATCTATGGAATGCCATTTGTAAACTGATGGAGAAGGAATGTAAACTCCTTACTTGTTAACAATGTGGATGTACAATTTACTTGTATAAGAGCAGCATTCCATAGATGTAGACCATTGTCAAACCATGGTTTGTACAAACCTCCTTTGTGAATTCCACCCAGTATGATGGTAATGATCATCTTTATGACATCATTTTTTCCGTAAAAATATTCAAAAGGTTTACACCACAATGTGGCTATGAAACATCTGCCTTAAAGGTATGGTGACAAGAAAACTGCCTCAAAATTGGGTTTTACTGTATCTAAGGTAGATTTTCATGAAGATTACTAATACAAACATATTTTCCTCGTGGGAAAACCCGGTAAAATAAAAAAATCAACTTGTAAATTCTCTTTCGGAACCCCCGTAAAAAAACTGAGTCCCGGGCGAACAAAAAATGACGTCATCTTTGTGACGTCACCGGCAGGCAATCGCAGTTTAGCTCGGTCATAGACGTACACGCTGAGTACAATACTCACGTTGACACAGAGATATTATTTCCATTTGTTTCAATATTTGCAAACATTTGTTCAGGTTTATATCATGGGACGATATACACTCAGATGTGTAGCTGCATCCTGCTACAATTCATTTCTTAGCAATTCTTAAGCATTTTCAGTAAAACCTCAATTTACAAGCAAAAACGAGTTTGTTTTACAAGCAAGTCATAGGCTCTGCATGTAAACAATGCACATTCCTCCGCGTTGCGGTCTGCAAGTGATGTCATGAATCGGGTGACACGTGCGCACATTTCCGCTCTGCTATAAATGACTTTTTTTAGGAGCATGGAACGCCGATGCGTAATAAAGCAAAAAAGTTGCATGAAATTTACCTTTTTTTCCCAACTTAAGGATTTCTTTGAAAAAAAGAGTGTGGTATATCAATAAAGGCACATATTTAAAGCTATAAACCTGAATCAAAGCCGGGATTGCACCCCTCCTTTAAAGGGATCTAGTAACTTTGTTGAGATGTGCAAAAACTGATGAATGGTTGATGCAATGTATACTGTTGTTATCTCATATGTCCTCAGGGTATTGTGTGAAAATTTCAGGTCAAATGGACAATGTATGGCCAAGTAATGAGCGAAAATGCAAAGTGATATTGGGTGATATTCACCAACTCACTGCATTCACTTTGTACAGGGATGAAAATCTCGCCCGGAGATTTTCTTATCTAAATACTTCAATCATACATATCTTTGTAATGAAAGGGAAATTTGAAAAACCGAAAGCTGTCCCATGATTTTATTGTTAATACGAATACAACAAGGTATAAAGGAACCGCTAGAATTACCGTAAAACTCCGTGTATAAGACGCACTCGTGTATAAAACGCACCCCCAACTTTCTATAAAAAAATAAAAATAAATTTAAAAAAACATTTTTTTTTTTTTTGTTTTTTGTTTTTTTTCATGAATATTCATATATTCATGAGGTAGCAATGCTCATTAAATATGCAAAATACTAAATTCATTAATAACTTTTTTGTTGAGAAAAATGTATAACCACTGTTAAGAAAATTGAATATTAAATGAGTGCTGCTACTCATGAATATCTGAATATTCAATTAGTAGCAGTGTTACTGCTTAAAAACTTGCATTTGGTTTTGCTAACCACTATAATTTATGTAGGAAAAAGGTATATTTTGATAAATGTTCCCCCTTATATCAAGCTCTTGTCATGCCCTAGACCAGTTTAATATGCATTAAACATGAAAAAAATTCTAAAAAAAAAAGTTTTTTTTTTTTTTTTTTTTTTTTTTTTTGGCTGTACCTGTGTATAAGACGCACCCCCCACTTTGAAAATTTTCCGACAGAAAAAAAGTGCGTCTTATACACGGAGTTTTACGGTACAATTTTATTTTGAGGATTTGGACAATGTTACTAAGTCCCTTTAATACATACTTGTATATCAGTTTTGAAACCTCTTTTTAATAATAGTATCAAAAGTTTTCTAGCTCGTCGGTTTCACAAAGCGTTGAAGAGAGATATATTGGTGTTGGTTTTGTAAGACCAGCTGGCGTGACTCGTCAAAGTGAGCGAGCGCATTGTTTGAAGGCAGGTGGGGTGTTTGTCCAAGGATGCTTCCCCATTGTAACCATTCTCCTGTTTAAAAACCACAGAGACGTCCCAAGTTCGTCGGACCATTACAAAATATATTATGTTGATATAGTGCAAAATGTACACTCATATTTGGCAATGAATACATTTTGTTTGATATGTGGAACAAATACTTGTGTGGTTATTTGCACATATTATGTTGACTTAGACCAAAATGTTCACTCATATTCGACAATGAATACATTTTGTTTGATATGTGGAAAAAATATGAGTGTATAGTTACATCTGCACATCTTTGGTTGTAGTCTGCATTTAAATCTTGCTTTGCTGAACTATATTACAAAATATTACAAAATATTATCATGTTCAGACCAAAATGCTCAGCTTTGCTGAACTATATTACAAAATATTACAAAATATTATCATGTTCAGACCAAAATGCTCAGTCATATTCAGCAATTGATGAATACATTGGAAGAAATACTTGTGTATAGTTATTTGCACACATTTGGATGGAATCTGCATGTGGAATTTTGATTTACTGCACAATATTGAAAGTTTCACTGAACTTTCTGGATATTTCATATATTAGTTTTGAGGGATAATATTATTATGCCCATCTTGGAGTAATTATGGATTTGTTGCACAATTTGAGGTGTTTCAGTGCATGAGGAATTACTGCGTGTTTCGCAAAGGATATATTGTTTGTTTTTTAAAGACCCAGAGGATGTACACGGGCTATTTCATGAATTGAGATATTTCAGGGTGTCAGGAAGTGCACTACAGTTCACGAAGGAAATTGTTTTCATTCAAAGGAACCTTAGTTTTGCAAATCCAGATTATAATACATACTTGAGCAATGGTATGCCTGGTTTGTTTTATGTTGAAATACATATCAGATGTTAGATTATAAACTGTGCAAAGTTATTTTAACCTGTTCCATTTTGAGTTTCCGAAATCCCCATAGACTTTTTGCACAACCCACCTGGTTCCTGTAGCCAAGGGGTTAATGTACATGTAGGGCTATTTTCCTCAAATTTGTTCAAAGTTGATTCCATTCCATATTGTATTGATACCTTCACAATTGTACAGGCACAACATTTCAAAATTGTACTACTAAGTATAATAATAAACTGTCAATTTTTTAAATATATAGCAGCTTATTCAATAGAAGCTTGGATATGTTTCCCTCCATATCATATTAACTGAAATATTATATAATAAATAAATAAATAAATAAATAAATAAACTGGTAAATTACCAAGTTTCAACAAATCCATTGAGAAATAACAAATGTAGTATGTCCATAGGACTGAAAGTGTAAAATACAGATTTTGGTATGGGGAATTAATATATTCGTACAGTGGATTAATCAGCTACGAGTCTAGTGAAAAGGGAATTATTTCGGATTAGGGCAGTGATGTTTGCGAACTGGGCAGATTAAATCTTATGAGATCACGAGATTTGGCCAAGCGAAAAAAATCATATAGGGTTTTTCATATTTACCTAAAATTATATTGAGTGTACATAATGTATATTGCCACAAAATAGGCATTACGATTGGTTTATACATGTATACTAAATTTTAATTAGATTAATTACAAAACTTGTTTTAAAAAACTAGGATTACCTCCTAAAAAACTGACTGATTATGGGAGGAAATAAGTTTAATTAAAAACACTTCTGATCAGAATTTGTGTTCAGTTCACTGGAACAAAACATTTAAATTCATAATAATCTTTTGACAGTTTTGCCAGTTCCAATGTTTGATTCGATGTCATATGTGACTGGCTATGGCAAAACCCGGCACTTGTCGGTAAAAATCAAAATGTAGATTTTCATACCATTACAAAGGCCTCATCACAAGCTTTCATGTGATACTTTGTTCTAACTAATTGGTCAATAATTGGCAAATATGATTGTTTCAATTTTACAATCATAGGTCTTTTACACATATTGTATGAACTTAAAATGCCAATTTCTTCAAAACATGAATTACCGACAAGTGCCTGGTTTTGCTATAGCCGGTCACATATATTGCTAACAACTGAAAAATAGTTCAGTGCAATTCTTTCATTTTGTTATGTCTAAAATTCAAGAAGAAAGAAAATGCAACAAGCTCTGAAATTGATACAAGTTTCAGTTGTGGTAAATAGCATATTTGGGATTCCGATGTGAACGATTTGGTTGTTTCGATTGCAGATAGAAAGAGTTTGGGGGGTAAACCTATACACCAGACTTGTTTCTTCGTAAATGAGAAAATTGTGTCTGTAGGTCTTTTTCTCAATGGATGCATATTTAATACACGCATATACATGTATGCAGAAACAGAATAGAATGAAGTAGCCTGTTAAAAAAAAATCTTTATCAAAAGTTTCTCAAATTGGAATCAAAGACAACCTGAATGGAAATCAGAGTGAACTTTTGAAATCAGAAACTCTATTTGGTATCATAAGCCAGTGGTTGAGAACAATGATTTAGAGCTGATACTTCACATTTGAAGTAAAAACAAAACACTTCACTGGTTGAAAACAAAGCTGTAGCTGATATGTTGCATACTAAAATAGAAGGATATTCATAGCCAAGAAAAGCTTGATCAAAGCTCTTTGAAAGAATACCTTTGTTTTTTGTTTCAAACCCCATGCACCTTTGCACTGTGGAAACAGCTTTGCCTGGTCGTGTCACTCCCAAATGAATTAGAGGGAAATTCTATGTTTATTGGATGTGTTTTGATATCGAACTCAAAACAAAACAAGTACTCCGCTAACATTATATTTGTGGCAGAAGTGCAGTTTTCATCTGAACTTGTTCTTGTCGAAAGCCTAGATGAAATTGAGTTTTTATAAAGAGCTCCAAAGGATTGGACATTTTGTGAAATTTTTAACTCATTACAATCAGAAGTTTGCCGAAGTCTGACCATTAAAATGGTATAAACTATTTTTAAAAGTATTACAGTTCTCATCTGAACTTACTAGAAATCTATTAACATCTTAATGAAATGGATTGTTTGCAGAACGAAAGATTGGACATTTGTGAAATATTCAGGAAACAGTTTATATGTTCTTCATTTTAATGTCAGTGTTATAAGCTGGCTACATCTTGGCTACTTTTTAAAAGTAACCAAACTGAATGCAACAGATGTTTTCTAGAACTCCAAAGAATTTGAAATTTGTGAAATCCGAAGTAACAGTTATGTTCTGCGTTGCAATGTCAGTGGTATATGCTGGCTACATCTCTGCTACTTTTTGGAAGTAACATACTGAATAAATCGGATGTTTTCTAGATCTTTAAAGAATTTGAAATTTGTGAAATAGGAAGAAACAGTTATGTTCTGCGTTGCAATGTCAGTGTTATAAGCTGGCTACATCTTGGCTGCTTTTTGGAAGTACCAAATCTGAATGAAACGGATGTTTTCTAGATCTCCAAAGAATTCGAAATTTGTGAAATCCGAAGTAACAGTTATGTTCTGCGTTGCAATGTCAGTGGTATATGCTGGCTACATCTCTGCTACTTTTTGGAAGTAACATACTGAATAAATCGGATGTTTTCTAGATCTCCAAAGAATTTTAATTTTGTGAAATAGGGAAGAAACAGTTATGTTCTGCATGGCAATGTCAGTGTGAAACGCTGGCTACATCTTGGCTGCTTTTTGGAAGTAAAAAATCTGAATGAAACAGATGTTTTCTAGAATGCTAAAGAATTTGACATTTGTGAAATCCAAAGTAACAGTTATGTTCTGCATGGCACTGTCAGTGTGAAACGCTGGCTACATACATGTACATGAACAGAAAACAAGTTTGGTGTTGCGTTCATCTTGGGAACAACTCTGGATTGAATGGAATAATGTATCAGGCACTGAGAAGACGCAAGTATGGTGAGTGTTGTATCAGGATGGGGAAATGTTTGTTACTATCAATAATTGTACGTTTTTTAACTGTTAGTTCAATATAATTAAGAACTTTTTTTTTTCTTCCCTCTAATCAGCTTAATTCTCATTTTCTTTGAAATTACTTTGATAAGAACATTCCCATATATAACATATATAACATACTCATCTTTGTGAAAGGTCCCTTTTTGCAATATTCTTTGTATCTTTCCAATATTCTTTGTATCTTTCCAGACTCACAAACCATGCAAATTGTGTCTTGGCCTCTCTGATGTGCCAAAATTCTGTAATAAATTAATAATAAAGCCCAAGACATAAGGTCCTTCTGCACCCAACATTGTGTAATAATGTATTTTGCCTAAGTGTGATGAACCAAAGGCAATTTTAAATATAAGTTGTATAAGGTCCTTCTCCATCGAATCCTTCTCATTATCTGTTGTGCTCCAGTGACACAAGGTCCTTATGCATCCAATCTCTTGTAATTGTGTGTCTTGCTTCTGCCTGTCTATGTCTGCAATGGACCAGACTCTGTTTCATAACTCAATAATGTTGTGTGTCCAACACAATTGTGTCGGCTGTCCAAAGGCTGTAAGAAATGCAGCCAATAACACTGGCAGTTTGCAAAACGTCCTTCTGCTCCTAATCTCATATGATTATGTGTCGTTTTTCTTTTTGTCCGATGGACAAATGTCTGATTCATAACGCAATAACGGTACATGTCCAACACAATCATGTTGGCCATCCAGATGGAGGCTGTACGAAATCCTTCTGCACCTAATCTCATGTAATATATAACGTGTCTTGCATCGCTGTAAAAAAAAAACGGAACTCTTATTCGTAAATAAATAACGTCGCATATCCAAAGCCTGTTAGAAATGCAGCCAGTAATACTGATGGTCAAATTAAAACATTGTGAAATGTCCTTCTGCACCTAATCTCCTGTAATTACATATATTGCATCCCTCTCTCTCTCTGATGAACCGAACTCTGATTCGTAACCCAATAACGGCGCATGTCCGACGCTCTCGTGTCGCCCGTCCCGAGGCGTTAGCCAATGATAATGATGACCCTCGACGAACGAAGGAAGACGGTAGACGTAATGCAATTTGATTTCTCGTCGCCGTGGGTGACACGGCTCGGGGGCCTCGAGCTCAACTTCTTTTAACTTCACACCTCAGACCGAAATTACTACAGAATGCATGACGCAAGAGAGGCTACCCCCTTTGTTGTTTGTTTGTTTGTTTTTATGTAAAGAGAAAAGGTAATGAGATGAGGACTACACAATGGTATGTTAGAAATAGCTTGAACTTTTGGTAGGAAAGTATTTCCCCACCCTCTATTCTATTTGGTTTGATTTGATTTGATTTATTTATTTCCATACTTTTTTCAAAACAGTATAATGTATACAAAGTACAAAAGGTATAATCAAAAGAACACTTCTTATTGTTTTCTCAATTGATTTTTCTCATCTACTAATTTTTCAAAAGCTTATCTTTCCCCTGATCTCTTCTGTAGTTTATTTTATTTTATTTTATTCTTTCTACCTTCTATTCTTTTTTAGTCTCGTTCTTATCATTGGCAAAAGCTCATTTCTCCCTATAAAAATATTAATATTCTTGGTTCTGCATTTGGAACCATACACACAAGCTCATATCTCCCTTAGAATATTAATATTCATAGTTCTGCATTTGGAACAATATGCAAAAGCTAATATCTCCCTTTAAGGATAGTAATTGTATCCCCCGAACCACTTCGGGGGATACTATGGATTTGGCCTCGTCGCGCCGCCGCCGCCGCGTCCGCCGCGTCCGCCGCCGCGTCCGCCGCGTCCGCCGCAGAGATTTTCTTGTGAACGCTCTACAGGTCCGAGTTCTTGTCCGATCATTTTCTAATTTGGTATGAAGGTGTATTAAGGAAAGAGGATGAAGCCTATTGATTTTGGTGTGGGGCGGAGTCCTGGTTGCCATGGTAACCATGATATAAAGAAATAGTTAAGATTACCTTGTGAACGCTCTACAGGTCCGAGTTCTTGTCCGATCATTTTTTAATTTGGTATGAAGGTGTATTAAGGAAAGAGGATGAAGCCTATTGATTTTGGTGTGGGGCGGAGTCCTGGTTGCCATGGTAACCATGATATAAAGAAATAGTTAAGATTACCTTGTGAACGCTCTACAGGTCCGAGTTCTTGTCCGATCATTTTCTAATTTGGTATGAAGGTGTATTAAGGAAAGAGGATGAAGCCTATTGATTTTGGTGTGGGGCGGAGTCCTGGTTGCCATGGTAACCATGATATAAAGAAATAGTTAAGATTACCTTGTGAACGCTCTACAGGTCCGAGTTCTTGTCCGATCATTTTCTAATTTGGTATGAAGGTGTATTAAGGAAAGAGGATGAAGCCTATTGATGTTGGTGTGGGGCGGAGCCCTGGTTGCCATGGTAACCATGATATAAAGAAATAGTTAAGATTAACTTGTGAACGCTCTACAGGTCCGAGTTCTTGTCCGATCATTTTCTAATTTGGTATGAAGGTGTATTAAGGAAAGAGGATGAAGCCTATTGATTTTGGTGTGGGGCGCGGTCCTGGTTGCAATGGTAACCATGATATAAATAAATAGTTAATATTACCTTGTGAACGCTCTACAGGTCCGAGTTCTTGTCTGATCATTTTCTAATTTGGTATGAAGGTGTCTTAAGGAAAGAGGATGAAGCCTTTAGATTTTGGTGTGGGGCGGAGTCCTGGTTGCCATGGTAACCATGATATAAAGAAATAGTTAAGATTACCTTGTGAACGCTCTACAGGTCCGAGTTCTTGTCCGATCATTTTCTAATTTGGTATGAAGGTGTCATAAGGAAAGAGGATGGAGCCTATTGATTTTGGTGTGGGGCGGAGTCCTGGTTGCCATGGTAACCATGATATAAAGAAATAGTTAAGATTACCTTGTGAACGCTCTACAGGTCCGAGTTCTTGTCCGATCATTTTCTAATTTGGTATGAAGGTGTATTAAGGAAAGAGGATGAAGCCTTTTGATTTTGGTGTGGGGCGGAGTCCTGGTTGCCATGGTAATCATGATATAAAGAAATAGTTAAGATTACCTTGTGAACGCTCTATAGATCCGAGTTCTTGTCTGATCATTTTCTAATTTGGTATGAAGGTGTATTAAGGAAAGAGGATGAAGCCTATTGATTTTGGTGTGGGGCGGAGTCCTGGTTGCCATGGTAACCATGATAACCATGATATAAAGAAATAGTTAAGATTACCATGTGAACGCTCTACAGGTCCGAGTTCTTGTCCGATCATTTTCTTATTTGGTATGAAGGTGTATTAAGGAAAGAGGATGAAGCCTATTGATTTTGGTGTGGGGCGGATTCATGGTTGCCATGGTAACCATGATATAAAGAAATAGTTAAGATTACCTTGGTTCGGGGGATACATGTGCTCGGCTGCGCGACCCGCCGAGCGCGCAATTTCTAGTTTGATAAACATGTGCTCCATCTGTTCCATGTTGGATTATGTTTCCCAGTCCCTTTGCCTCTCATCTTTATATTTAATGTGGCAGTCTGCTTCAGGGGATCCTATTTCCAGAGTTGTGGAAAATGTTAAAGTGCCAGTCAAACTTTTAACAATAATAAAAATAATGGTGTGAACATTTATATAGCGCAGCTACTATGAATGTATACTCTACTGAATTTAAATTATTATCATTACCCAATGTCATCAGGCACAGTTCAAACCCACATGATAATATTGCATACTTTATCAACTCCCCGAGGAGCATACTGGCCATGCTGCCAATGGCGCAAGGGCTTATTTACACCCGACCAATGGTACCCATTTATACACCTGGATTAATTGTCTTGCTGAGGGACAAAGGCAGTGGGCAGGCACTCACAGGGTTCGAATTCGGGATCTTGCACGCTCTACCAATCTTGTTACACCATGTCCACTTTTGACATCTAATATATCTTATATATTTATAATACAGTCAAACCTGCTGTAGTGACCACCTTGTTGCTGTTTGGTGGTCTTTCTAGACAGGTTTGACTGTCAAATTTGACATTAATGTTGAGTCATTTCAAGACTAAAACAGGATTTAACCAGCGAGTTTGAGATTCTTGCACTTTACCAACCATGCAAGAAAAATACAGATTAATGCGGTTTTGGTTCCTTACTCGTAATAGGAGATGTATGTACTGGTACTTGTATGTTAAATGCGTTGTTTGCATCCTGTATAATTATGATGAAATATAAGGTCATATCTTTATACTTAGGCTATATAATTCATAGATGTTACTAGAAATGGAAACAATTCATGAATACCATTTTGTTGGGTGAGAGTGAGAAGGACGGTATTAGTCAATTTCATGTTTTGAAGAAATGGGCATTTTAAGTTCACACAATGTGTGTAAAAGACCTACGATTGTAAAAATTGAAACAATCATATCTTCGTTAATCATTGACCAATTAGTTAGAACAAAGCATCAAATGAAAGCTTGTGATGAGGCCTTTGTAATGGTATGAAAATCTACATTTTGATTTTTACCGACAAGTGCCGGGTTTTGCTATAGCCGGTCACATTTATCAAAAATCAGAGAGAGAGAGAGAGAGAGAGCTGTATTGTTTTCTGCAAGGCTCCCAAACTTTAAAGGGATCTAGTAACTTTGTTGACATGTGCAAAAAGTGATGAGTGGTTGATACAAGGTACATTGTTGTTATCTGATATGTCCACTGGGTGTTGTGTGAAAATTTCAAGTTAAATGGAGTTTATATTGCCGAGTAATGAGCAAAAATGCAAAGTGACATTCACTAACTCGTTGCACTCACTTTGTACACGGTTCTGATGATCCATTGGATAATTTGACATCTGAACACTTCAATCGTAAATATCTTTTAAACGAAATGGAAATTTGAAAAACCGAAACTTGTCCCATGCTTTTTTTGTTAATAAGAATACAACAAGGTATGAGGGAACCGCTAAAATTTCAATTGGATTTTGAGGATTTGGACAATGTTACTAAGTCCCTTTAAACAAAGTGTGACTTAGTGCCCTTCTCTTTCTCAACACGACAGTCACGACTATTTCATCTATTTATGTTGAGGTGCTATGAGCGCAATTGGCATGGCCTTCGGATACAAGAGGTACCAAGTTCAAAACAGATCAATTTCTCTGCATTTATGCTGTCCTCCAGGCTCCAGCGAGATAGTTAATCGACATTGCTACTCTCCAAACTCTACTGTAAATTAGTACATGATTAGGTCACAGGTGTGAAGTGGGTCTTTATATGGTAGCTCTGGATGGTATAACAACATATTAATTCCATAGCAGAATGTAGAGGATGACAACAAAAACCATACAGTATACAAATATACAATGGCACTCGAGGATCTAGCTAAAACTATTTGCATCGAAGGAACATCAAATAGTACTGTTCTCCCGAGGGCCATCGGCCCGAGGGAGAATGGTACTATTGTTGTTCCTGAGTGCGAATAGTTTTAGCTTGTTCCGAGAATGAGTCATTGTATATTTGTTTTATATCCCTTCCACCTGTATCGTTCTAATCAAATTAAAGTATAATATAAAGAAAAACAAACCATTAGTATTATTAATATAAAGGAAAACAAACCATTGATCATGGCACCATCATTTACTGTGTTCTGTTTGTGACACTGGCCCCCTATGCGTAATATTCATAGCGCAGATCTTTCCATTCATGAGTACGCGCATTAACAACTATTGCGCGCCCAAATTCAAAACACGCGCAACAATGTGAATAATTAACCTGCTTTACATAAACATGTATAATTGAATGGGGAAATACATTACACATACACACGGTGTGCCAGTGCAGTGACCGCTGCTATTTTGACCGCTAATTGTCGAATGACGAATTACTGTCACGGCCACTGAAGATGAACGATGCAAATTGTGCCCCATTTTCGGAAGTTTTACATTTGAATACCGCCATGTAATACATTAAATGCATCTCTAGAATATTCTTTGGAACTTATTGATATTCACGGGTACAAATATTCTGTATTTTTTGTTTAATTACTCTTTAGAAAAGCTGGTCGAGCATCTATCGCAAGCTAAAACAAGACATCCGCTCGCTGAGAGAGGTTATAACACGCATCTCTACACCTGATCTAGTGGGCAACAAATCTATGATCTTGCTTTGTTTGTTTTGTTTTTATTTATTTTGTCTGGGGGAAGGGGGGCATAGTACCTTTTTCCCCGGGGAAAAGGTGAACTATGCGTGACGTCACAATACAAAGGGTACTATTCACCGGGAAACGTCTTTTCTAGTCAAAACTATTCTTTTTCTTGTTGTGTACACTCCTAATGCAACAATCTTACGAGAAGGGATATAATAACTACTATGGCATGAGTGCAGAGGTGTTGTGAGGCATAGATGAAACCACAAATATTATAATGCTATTCATTTATATATTTATTTATTTATTTCCGGTATGAATAACATGATACAAAGGTCCGGAGACCAACAATGAATGATCATGGTACATTGGTACAATAACAATAATATTCATCTATCTATACATGGAGAGGTAACATTTAGATTAAAACAGTAATAGCAGCATATTAATTTGATGAGTAGAATGTTATTGAAGTATTAGTGACAAATTGGGTTTCAACATTTGTTGTGTGTTATGTGTGCTATGTGCTTTATGATAATTGCTCATTATTATTAACATGAATCACACTAAATTGGTTAGATAACTACTTTCGTGGAGGTAGAGTTTCAACAGATCACGTTTCATCAGCTCAGACATTAACACAAAAAAACACACCATACTTTGTATGGCATGAGTGTGGAGGTGTAATGGCATAGATCCAGTTTCAATATACAGTTCATGACAAGTTCAATTTCGATTTTCATGTCAACATTAGGGCATTTGTCATCAGCTGCTCTGCCATTTGAGTATAATACACAGGAGGGAGTCCGCACAACCAAAAGAAAGATAAACACCATTTGAAGGGTTTAAAGGGACTTAGTAACATTCTCCAAATCCTCAAAATAAATTTTTCATTCTAGCGGTTCCCTCATACCTTGTTGTATTCGTATTAACAATAAAATCATGGGACAGGTTTCGGTTTTTGAAATTTCCCTTTCGTTACAAAGATATATACGATCGAATTATTCAGATAAGAAAAACTCCGGGCGAGTTTTTCTTCTGTGTACAAAGTGAGTTATTGAATATCACTTTGCATTTTCGCTCATTACTTGGCCATGCAATGTCCATTTGACTTGAAATTTTCACACAATACCCTGTGGACATATGAGATAACAATAATATACATTGCATCAACCATTCATCACTTTTTGCACATGTCAACAAAGTTACTAGATCCCTTTAAATGCCAAAAAACGATAACATTTTTTTACAAATTTGAGATACATGTAGTTGTGATTAAACATGCAGAAAACATTACAAATAATGAAATGTTTTATACTTTTAATTATATCTTTAAAAAAGTACCACAATAGGCAATGAGAAAGGTATTTACAAGTCATGTGAAATGCAATGTTTTTTAATTTTGTGTTATGTGATGGTACCTTTGTCTTGAAAATGACAAAAATTGCATTTATCTGTGTTTGCACATTAACTCTTCATTTGTCATCAGCTGCTGATTCATTTGAATGTAATACACAGGAGGGAGTCTGAACCCAAAAGAAGAATAACAAACATTTATCATCTGCTAACTGCATTATGAAATGTAGGAGAATAATAAAAGGAGTATATATAAGATAATAATAACAACTTTTGTCAATTGCTGATGGCACTGTGAAATCTAGATGAATGAAAAGGGATAATAAAATACTAAATTTGTCCTTATTCGACTGCGCTTTAAACTGTAGGTGAATAATAAAGAGGGCATAGAAAATATGATAATGAAATACATTTGTCATCTGCCGACTATACACTTAGAAATCTAAGCGCATGATAAAAAAGGGAGTAGAACATATGATGATAAAATGCGTTTGTCATCTGCTGACAACACTGTGCCATGGCATATGGATGAAAATAAATAGGTGAATAAGAACAAATGTATGAAGTTCAATGATTGACCTTATGAGTTGAACTTTGTCTGGAAATATTTTATTTTTAAAATCTGATTGCCATTATAGATATTGATACATTAGATGTGGGTTTGTAACATTGACATTTGCCCTTCATTGCCATCATAGTTTGTACTGTTACTAGTTGGGCTGTACACCATATCATGAACATGAGCAAGCAAAATATCTATCATGGTTTAATTTGTCTCTCTTCAAAAACCAATCAATCTTTCCAAATCACTTTTTAACAGTTTTGTTTTCATACCTGTTGATTACATATAATATGCAAATAATCCTTTGGCTTTGGCCAATAGAAAATTTAGTGTGCGACATAGTCAAATCTGTCTATAAAGGCCGACTAGAGAAGATAGAAAAGGTGGTCTTTATATACAGTTGGTCTTTATGGACAGGTTCAATAATATCTCAATAGTTTCCTCTGTTTTCTTTTTACTCAATCAATATGTCTTTACAGAACCATTTCCATTGTAGTTGCATATTGTTTGTATCACAGTGTCTATATAGACAAGAGAAAATCACTTTTAACAATGTGACACAAATTTGATATTGGTGTGCTGCCATCTTGTGGTGAAATGCCATACAGTTTCTGTCTGACATTCCCCATACCATTCTCTCGTGCCAATTTACATTCACGTCGCTTATCACAGCAGGCAACCCACACTGCTGTTATGTTCATGATTTGTCTACCTTGCTTCGACACTAACCCCTAAGACCAAATTAAACCTAATATTAATCAATCTATAAAGTTAGGGTTTTAAAGGGTACCACCACCCAAAAATAATATTCTTATAAATGAAAGGTAACATCTTTAGTAGTCCATTCCATCAACAAGTTCACAAAAATATGTTTCCAGAAAGAAAGAAAAAATATATACGGAAAACGCATCACCATTCTAAATGGGTCTGCACGTACGAAGACTACTTTGTCAAAAGGGAACGAATCGTCCGGGATTCTATTGTCTCTAAATGTACGCGTGCGTGAATAGCATTGGCGCACTCGCAAATGTTTGGCCCGTGCGGAACCAGGAAATAATAGTGGTTCCGTAAGTGGTGGTAATTAATTGCCTTGTTTATGAATTACACAACCCTTTGCAAAATGTTGGGTTTCTATTTGATATCACAACACGGTACCAAAACATATAATTATGTGTTGTTCTTTGCCTGGTGGTCCCCTTTAAATGTTCCTGTTTTAAATCCTTGAAAACTATTTGTTTTGTACTTTCTGTACTTTGTTATTCTGCCTTTGTATGAAGATCAATTCTGAAACAAAAATATGGGTTAGGGAAGTTTTGAGTCCAGACTATAACATTTTGATGGTTTTGACAGACAGAGTTCATTGAAAGGTGTAGCATTATGTTTAAAACATCTGTCCATAGAATTGGTTATTCAGCATTTATTTTATATCCTACTTGTTATATTGTTTTAACTGGCTGCAATTTCATTTTGATGTTAGATTTGTAATTTTATTGTCATTTTATTGTTAGATAAGTAGGAACAACACAAATGGGTGTAAACCAGTTGACACATTACCTCTCTGTATGAAAGGGGTACATGTATATCTGAATATCATATTCTTCTTTGACTTCAATTCTTAGTAAAAAAACAAACCAATACTCATCTGCAAACATACTTTCACCATAGTAGGGTCCATGCTTCCACCTTCCAACTACATAAATATTCCACTCTGTGACGATATACAATTTAAACAAGCAGCATTTACTTTCATGTTTGTGTGAAAAGGGTATATGTCTGAATATAGTCTTCCACTTTGACTTCAACTCTGTTGGTTATGCGATCTAACATTCCCCAATGAAAGGTCAGTTCTATTTGTAAAACAGTGAGTTAGTAAACAAGAGTACACACACAGACCACATGAACATTACATACAACATTCATACCATTATATATATGTACATTGTTTGATTTTAGAGTTCTACCAATATTAAAAATGAATCATTAAATTCACATTAAGAATATAAATGAAATGAAAAATATATGTATGGACATTTATGGCATACCATGTAGTATTTGAAATGAAAAACAAATGGACATTTATGGCATACCATGTAGTAATTTAAATGAAAAACAAATGGACATTTGTGGCATACATGTATGTTTGCGGCTGCAGATTGGTATTGTTTTGTGAAGTAAGCGTATTCAATATTCCATTTTCAATAAATGTATTTTTATTTTTAGCAGCTTCTAGTTTGCCAGGAAAAGGGTTATGTTTGTTTTCAAACTATATCAATTTACCGTAGGATTCACAATTGCACTTGTCATTCTGTATTTATGTAGAGTAGATAGATTTATTAACATTACATTTATGAAGATTGCAAAGTTATAATCATGTTGTGAAATATTGATGTAGATGAAAAAAGGTACTGCAATATTTTGCGTAGAAATGTTAAAATATTTTTCACCGCATCGATCAATTATTATGGAGGGGAATTAACATAATCCTATTACAAGATCTAGTACTTGCCCCTCTTTAACATATGATGACATAAATGGTACCCTGGGGTACCAAATGAAAATCCGCCATTTTGTTTAATTATTTATTTATTTTTTAGGGCTGTACTGTGGTATAGCGTGCATACAAGCGCGCGCTGCACTGCATGCACTTCGCAATACGGTTGTACTTCGAGTGGACACAAGATGGCGCTACACAACGCGGGATACCGGGGTACAACGGTACACCGGGGTACTGCGTGTGTCATCATATGTATATTCTTGTACCACATAATTTATTAAGCATGCTTTATCATACATTTCCCCCTTGTCAGCGCTCTATGAGAGTGATAAATTGTAATAAAAGCTATATGAGTAGTGCCTTTAAATGCAGGTGCAATAAATTAGGTTGAGATTTGATAAAAAACTTTATTAACTCTCCACCAGTCCACCTATTCTTTTATGTCACTCTTTTTGTTCCTGCCTCTCACAACATCTCTGGGGACTCGTAGGCTTTTGCTGAAATTAAATTGTCCTCTTTGTCAAAGCGTTGCCGACCTAATGAAAAAATCATGACAAAATTACTCTAATGAAAAATTCACAATGAAAGTACTCTCTTTTTTTCAGTAGAAGGGAGCCCATAAAAATTCCTTGTAAGCCAACAATAATATTCACAGGAAAGTTCAGATAAGAGAGTTATGAGCTACCCCCCCCCCCCCCTCCACCATCATAAAATATTGGATCACCACTATCTCCTCTTGCAAGGAGATGAAAATTACTTTTTAGGCAGAAAAGCCCCATAAAATTCCTTATAACCCACATCTGCTGGGGTCAGTAAAGATAACAGACTCATAAGAGCACTGTCCCTATAATATATTTGATTTCCACCGCCACCTGCCTCATAGATTATTTTTTGCAGAATAGAGCCCCCCCCCCCCCCCCCCCTGCAAACAAATATGAATACATAAATATCCTACATAAGCTATCACATCATTTTCTTGGGCAGTTAAGATAAGAGACTGACCATAAACAAAATGCAAATTAACTAGTACCATAGATCATACTTCCTATACCTCCTTGCATAGACATAATAGTACAGAGAGATAATAATTACTTTTTAGAAGAAAATGCTCGTACAAATTTCTTCTAAGCCTCCCCACTACCATTAACTGTGCTATATTCATTTCCATAGAAGCTAGTCCTCCACTGGTTCGTATATTAATCTACCACTCTATCTAACAAGTGCTCTGCCAATATGGTCACCCACTAATAAAAGATGTCCCTCTCTGGTTTCATTATTTGCTGATTTCATCCCATCGATCCCATCACTTTGCCAGTTTTTCGGCTCTTTGTTGGCGGAAGCGGCAAAAAATGGAAGAAGCGGCCGAAACGGAAACCGGCGGCGAGCTGATCGCCAGATGCTGCACCTGTTTGGCTGTTCTGACTTCGATATCTCATTTTCTATTTCTATGTCTCTGTCTCTCTCTCTTTTGTTATTGTTCTTTATATTTCTATCTATTGTCTTTGTTATTTTCTCTGAAGAGTTCCAACTTTTTTATTCCAACCTTGTTTTCTTCATTTTTTTAATGTTTGCGCATTAGTCTATTTCTCTTGCCTGTTCATCCGTTTTGTCTAACTATTTCGCATTCCTCTTTCTTTCTATATTATTCTCTGCTCTGGCTATCTCTCTCTTCCCCTCCTCATTCTTTATCTTTCCTTCTTTCCTCTTGGTCCCTCTCTTTCAATTTCTATATGGCTGTTTGTCTTTTCTGACTGCTCCCTATTTCTCATTGTCTATATATTTCTTTCTTTCTCTCTCTTCCCATCTTCATTCTTTATATGTTTTATTTCCTCTTTGTCTCTTTCTGTTTGGCTGTTTGTCTTTTTCTGACGTGCATTTCTCTTTTTCGATCTCTCTTCAACAACTCATCCCCTCTCTCGATCTCTCTATCACTTTCTTGCTACCATTTGCTCTTTATCTTTTTTTATCTTTCCCCGTCTGTTTCTGCCTTTCAATGTCAGCATTTTAATCTATTTCTCCAGCTTATTTTTCTGTTTTGACAAATGTTCATAATTGAATCATGATTTGTTATTAATTTGTAAACTATTTAAAAAGGACACTATTTGTATTTAATAACCAGGATAAAATATGAAGAATAATGTATAAACACAGTATTCAATGGTTACTTATAAGAAATCAAAGATATCAAGGAGTCTAAATGCATAGACTAGCCTTGACATACCATCCTTCTGTATCACTACTAACAGTAATGTTGGTGTGTTTGTTTGTGTATGTGTATGTCTGCATGTACATCAGTCAATGTTTATGCGGACTTGTGTGAACGTCTGTATGTATGTGTATATATGTGCATGTGTGTGTGTGTGTGTTTGTGTGTGTGTTCGGAGCTGGTCTGTGTGTGTGTGTGTGTTGTGCTTGTCTGTTAGCGCGCGTGCTTGTCTTTGCGTATAATGTAAGTGTGTGTTTCTGTAAGGATGTATTCTACATACCAGGAGCTATGTACAGTGATGTATATGCAAGGGGAAACACCTCCTCTCAAAACCATCAACATCTCCCCAGCATCGTCCGATTACATCATTCCCAGTCTCCTCCTGTCTGTAGACTTTTTGCATGGATACAGTGCCGGACCGCATCTTTCCACATTAGCATCATCATTTTTTTACCATCATTATCATCATCTAATAGGAAACTTGTGCCAAAATTTACAAGATAAGGAATATCTATCTCGTGTAAGTTTGGTTTATTTGTTATTATTCCATCTAATACACATTGTGATTATTTTGTTGCAACCATCAACACTCCCCCAGCAGTGTCTGTCTGATCACATCCACCCATATCTCCTCCTCCTCCTCCTCTTGCATGTATTGCTCATTTGTACCGCATCTTTCCCGCATCTTTCCACACCAGCATCATCACCCCTAAATAGGAATCTTGTACCAAAATTGAACAAAAGGGAATAACCGTTTCATGAGGGTGTGTTATTATTATTTTATAAGTGACATACCTGATTATTTCATAAGTAGAAACCCAACTTATATCTTTTGACAGTTGAATCATCGTTTCAAATAGCAGAAATGTGTAAATTTGAAGAATATGAATTTGTGTCTACTCATGAGGGGGTATGTTTTGATTTCATCCTGTGAGACCTTTGTTAACTAGCCCAAGGTAACGTGCAACTTTTTAGCGTCTAAACTTCCAGTTTTGGATAGCTGAGATTTCTATCTTTACAATGATACCAACAATTCTTGGCCACCAGAGGGGTGCAGCCAAATGTATTCCTATTATATACAAGGCATTTGTGATAATTCGGACAGTGAGTTGTAAGAGTCGTCTCATTTTTAAAAAGCTGGTATTTGCATCTACTGCTGATGTAGACATTGTAGTGCAGCATGAAAAATTAGATCATTGTATTGTTTGTGCATTTGATGTTTAATTTGTGTCCATGTTGTGTCAATGTTTTTGTTTTTATTTCAATGTTGAGGGTATGTGTGTGTGTGTGTATGGAGGGGGGGGGGGGGGGGTCTTGTGTCTATACATCAGTCAGTTGTTATCAACATAATCCTGTTATGTGAATGTTTTCATTACTTGGTGTATAATGTGTATACTGTATTGAAAAGTGAGACTTCTTTTAAAAGCATAATCATTCAATATAATTTCCATTCATTTTATTTCTTTACAGATATCAGCCACGATGGCGGAGACAATCGCAAGCGGAGAAAGAGTGCCCCCAGTGGGCCGGTGCAGATGAACTCTGACCCCGGGCAGACCCCATCCAGACTATCGGTAAGTTCACGTTCTTAGAAAACCTTCTTTCCCCCTCTCATTGTGATGTTTGCGATGTTTGAATTCATAAAACAGGGCTCGACACTAGCACTTGCCCCACTTGCCCGGGGCTAGTAAAAATTGGTGTCGGGAAAGTAAATTTGCATAAATTGTTTAGTTTGCTTGCCTGATAGGGCAACTAAATGATTGTTCAACTTCGAGAGAACAATGTCATTACATATATGTGTAAATCTCATCTAGAAGTAAATTAAGAAAGTACATTTTATATTGGGACAAGTACAATTTCAAAATTTATGATTTTACTTGCCCGAATGGGCCAGTACAGAAAAAAGGTTAGTGCTGAGGCTTGCATAATAACCGCAGTACACATTCACTTATTGGATGGGGGGGGGGGGGGGGGGGGGCACCAATAAATGACACCAGTCTCTAGAGCACAGATTGATCACAGCCTCAGATAGTCAATCAATGCAATATATCAGACGGACAAATTAGAATTGAGGAGGTCCCAATAAAGTGCAGGAGACTTATCGGAGGAAAAAAACAAGCAAAAGTAGAACAAGGTGATGGGTGCGAGAAGGTATGAATATACTTTATATATCAACAAAATATAAATCATGAAGCATGGCTCCAGTGTGGTTTTCTGCGATGATAGTGATATTTCGGCCTATCTACAGATCTGCGGAGGTGGGATGGGATTCATGCAGGCACATGAAATATATATCACGAGCTTCTGTACTGAAATAGTTGTATTATTTATACAGCCAGTGTCAATATCTTATCATAGCGGCATTCAATTTAACTCATGTCTTTTAGCAAGAGCCAAAGACTCATAGCAAATATTAATAACATCCTCTGGCTCCATTTCGTTTGTCTGTGATGAGAGTAAATAACTACAGACAAGCAGAATAAGATTTTGTTGAAAGGCTGGCTCTAGATGCCATTGATAGACGATGGCTAATAGGCATACATCTCGTTCATTTGAAAATGAATGAAATAGACACATCACATAATATTTAGTTTGCTGAAAATTGTTGAATAAGTGTTGGACACGAATCAAGCTTGCTCTCTGATTGTCTGATTAATGTGTTCGTAATTGCACACAATAAAGAAAATATGAAAACAACTTTTTGTCCAAAGTCACTCCAGTTTTAATACAGTATTTAATTATTGAAGTGCTAGACATGTAATATTGAACAAGGGGGTCAGACCTTTGTTTGCATGGGTTTACTTTAAAGCAGTCAAAACAATGTATGAATCATGCTTATAGCAGCTGCCTAAAGTTTTGTGATATTTGTTTTGCGATATTTGTTTTGCTTCTCTTCCCCCCCCCCCCCCCCCCCTGAAATCTAATCAGCCAGCTCTCCCTGAATGGCGCTGACAGGCCAAGTTTAGTTCTGATTTCAAATCCCTCCAACCGCCAAATTAGTCCAATCAAAATGAATCCCACGGGTGCCCTAATCCCATGTAGGTGTCAAGAGGATGGATGTAGATATTGAATGGAACCAGTGGATTAACCTATTGCATATGGGAAATCTTTGCATTCTAGTAACCCAGCTTTACTGAAGGGGCGCCTATTTTAGCAATATTGGACACAAACTTGAATGTGCAATTTTTCTTTTTTGATTATGATTTAATCAAGGTGCCTAATTATCTACAGATAAATATCTCTTTAAAATTTGGTAAAACAGAACTTTTATTTCTTCTGAAAATATGTCATCAGAATATTTACCTGAATTCCTTTTTGATTACACATGAAAATGCTTTCCCTTGTCAACTGCTCATTGACTAATTTAAAGTGATGACAGATAGAAATGTATTGCTCATTTAAACAACAACAAAAATGTAGAAAACCTTGTGAAAATAGGCCAAAAGAGCACTCAACCAAGTTTGGTTTCGGACTGATAAATACCACTCTACAATGCAAAATTTTAATCAATTTGCAAAAGATACCAAGGGAGTGAGTGGTGATAATGATATGGAGTAAACGCCCGGACTTTGCACCTAATGAGTCAGGGCGAAATACAAAAGAAATATGAATCATAATTTTGTGGACTGTTTTGTTGACGTAGATACATGTGTATGGTTGTGTGTGTTAAAGAGAGATTAAGAGAGAGAGAGAGGGGGTGTTCAAATTCGACCAACGGCTCACACACCGGTGGTATAGACACAATAGGCCCAGTCACTCGAATCCTATTCATTGTATGTCTTGGGGGTCCTGCATGTTGCTCAATAACGGTCTACCGTGAAAAAAGGGGAAAAACAGTAATACAGAATGAATCTGGAATGAAGATGGATGAAGAAAAACAACATTAAAAAGTAATAATCTGCTACTGTCCAGTGCACAGCTTCGTATAGAAGTAACAGGAGATGGTATTTTTGTGAAATTCTTCAATTGCAGAAGACTGGGCGAAAAAAAATCTGCTCTGTTCTGTTGAAACACAAATAAAGTGAGGGTCGTTTCGAAGGGATCAATGATAATTTGCTTATAATAGGCCGGCCCGTGACGTGTGTATTGCATGTTTTCTCTCTTCTTTTGTGATACCATCCTTTTGTATTGATTATCCGGCTCGGGGCCTGTTGGCGGCTTTTAGCTATCTCTACTTCATATATTTGTCATCAATACTCCGTCGTGTGTGTCTCCTGTACAGTTAATTATTATAAAATGTATTGGTCTGATCGTTAGGACTATATTACTACCACTAGCGGCTATCAGAGTGTTAGGCGAATATGTTACATATTAATAGTTATTGATACATGTGCTAGCGGGTGCATGCTGGATGTGTTGACTTTATGAAGACATTATATTGGTTGGAGTATTAAGAATGATTTTGGAATACAACAAAATGGAATCTACATTTTAAGCTCTGTCTGGAATCTTGTGTTGAGTATAAATACTACTCATAATATGGCATTGTTGATAACATTTGACACTGTGTGCTGACTAAAAACAAAATGCTGCTTAAGAAATCTTGAGTAGTTAAAAGTTTCTGTCTACGAATGGAATTTATTATATGGAATCTGCAGTCATCTTTGAAAATTTGTCGTGATTAACAGAACAACTTTGACATGCATTATAACATTTGAACTGATATCCTTTATAAAAAAAAACAATCTTAGCAGTTATGGACCGCAACTGGAATTGATTATATGGAATAGTGGTTCACGTTAGATGATCTTCTGCACCTTGTAAAACCTGAAACATATGGCATGCTTTGTAAAAACTTGGCATATATATGTAGAACTTGCCACTTGAACTCTTCAACTGATTTTATGGAACATAAACTTTTTACTTCTAGTTCTACACTCCCTTTCTCCTTTTGGATCATATTTCCATCATAGTTTGGCCTACTTTTTCCATCCAGGAACTTCTCATTTTCAGAAACTTGCAGAGTTTTGGGGAGAGTATTGACTGTGAAGTTCTCATATGTATACTGTACAATTTACACCAGTTGGCATACAGTACATGTAGAAAGAAAGACATATTTTTATAATTTTGTTTGCCTTATTCATCTTTCAGGATTCACATATAATTTAAAGTTATACACAATTTGGAAAGCGGTTTAAACTAATTTGGTATTCAAGGAACCAATGCAACCATGAGATCCTATTAAAAAGAAAAGCGTTTATATATGCGTCGTCGGATCCGGTAGCAGTTTAACCCACATTTGCTGGTGGTTTGTGAGTTGTGGTAACCCATTGCCAACTGGAACCTGACCCACCATGTATTAACTCTATGGGATTTTCAATACTTGGTAGTCAACGGGTTAAAAGTGTATTTGGGAAGCTACTCCAGGTGAATGGAATTAGAAGTCATGTTTATGTGATTGCAAGTATATAAACAGTGTTGTGTGCATCTTTTGAATCGGATACATGTGGAATATTATACGGTCGTATACTGCAGCGTATAGATGATGAAAGTAAAAATGGCCAGATTTTCAGTAAGTTCACTTGACATTCATTCATATTTGTTTGTTTTTGCTCATTTTTTACTAAAAATGTAAAATGTAAATTGTTTTCAATATATTTATGCTTTTTTTTTTATATGAAGACTTTTGAAACTGTTTATTAATAATGTTTGTTTTTATCCAAAATATCTTTACATCCGTGCACTATTAGTGACTGGAATCATGGTGAAAATTACAGGCAAATATAGTTGCACAATCATTTCTTTTTCTTTTCTTTTTGTTGTTGAAAGAACTCACACAATTATGCATATATGTGGGATTATACATATCTTTTGAAAGTTAGCCTCTCGATGGTGTTCTTTGGTAATAATTTCTGCCATTTCAAAACTATTTTGTACATATTACCGCGGTGTCACAATCAAATTTGCGTGTTTTCCCTAGATTGCAGTAGAAAAATATATTTCTCTTTGTCACAATAGTATTGGTTTATTAACAGAAGCCAGAATTGTGTAACTGGTAACTGTCATGTTTTTTTGTGTTTTTTGTGTTTTATTATGATTCTTTATATTGGAATAACAGAAACAGAGGTGGAGATATGTGACCCGCTATAGCAAAACCCGGCACTTGTCGGTAATTCATGTTTTGAAGAAATGGGCATTTTAAGTTCATACAATGTGTGTAAAAGACCTATGATTGTAAAATTTTTTAAAATCATATCTTCGCCAATTATTGACCAATTAGTTAGAACAAAGCATCAAATGAAAGCTTGGGATGAGGCCTTTCTAATGGTATGAACATCTACATTTTGAATTTTACCGACAAGTGCCGGGTTTTGCTATAGCCGGTCACATATAATAAGAAAGATTATCGTAGATCTATGCTAGATAAAGCATTTGAGTCTCTGAGATACAACAATTATAAAAGAAACCTGATTAGAGATGGCATTGAAAGTGTTGTCATGTTTTTTATTATCCTTTTTTATTGGAATAACGGAAACAGAGATTGAAATATAATAAGAAAAATTATCGTAGATCTATGCTAGATAAAGCATTTGAGTCTCTGAGATGAACAACAATATAAAAGAAATCTGTATTTAATACTGTTAACCCGTTCCCTTCGAGGTTTCTGAAATCCCCGTAGACTTTGTACACAACCCACCCGGTTCCCGTAGTCAAGGGGTTAATAAAGATCGCATTTGAAGTGTTTTCATGTTTTTATTATGACAGAAAAGAGATGGAAAATACAATAATACTAGATGCATTTGAGAGATTCTGAGATGAACAGCGTCATAAAAGAAACGTGATTACTGTTATTAGAGATGGGCTTTGAAGACAGTGAGAGAGTGATTAATGTGTAATCTTTAGAAAGGGGAGATGATTAGACCGGAGGAGGAAGGGAAGTTATACATTAATATGATTCATTTATATTCATTCATTTATTTCATCTCTTTAAACAGGATGTGTTCTTCTTTAAATTTCTTCTCAATCCATATCCCTGATATAAAATCAGGCTTGGTTAATAAAGTGACCAAATTGATACTTTTATCAATGATATTACGATCAATAAAGTGTTTATTACCTGGATTTCTCCTATCCAGTCTCCTATTTTAACCCGTTAAAGGACAATTTTATTTTGTTATAACATGCATTCTCAATAGACCCCAGCCAAGAATTGTATTCTGTCAGTTCTTAGTGGGTTAAACTGTGATCAGGATTGGTTGCCCACATTTCCCTACAGTCTGCTCTTATAACCCATTCTAGGCTACTCATTTGTTACTGGTAATATGCATTCTTCATATACTCCTCCAGCTCAAGTATTTTCAGGCCCAGTCCTGAATGGGTTAACATATATATCCTCTTTTTATTTCAGGATTGTACGGCCAAATTCTCCATCTTTCACTTTCCTAGTTTAACTCATTCCAGACTACTAATTTGATTGTGCTATAAGTTATAACAGGCATTCTCCATAAACCCAGAAGTGTTCTTTTCGGGATCATGTCCTGAACGGGTAAACTGTACCCCTAATCAATAAGGGTTTGCTTCCCAAATTGTCCTCCTCCACTCTCTTATAGTAATCCATTCATTATGGAAACCGGATGACCCATAAGCTTTATTAATGATACAATATAGGGAAAGGGGTTGAGATGATAATAGTAATTGGGATATTGAGGAAATTATAAAGAGAAAATTCAAGAAATATGAGATAGGAATAGAGCTCTTCTGAAAGCTGTGATAAATTGAAGTATTACTCAGGGGAAAATTGATAAAAGGAACGGAGAATGATTGTGAAATTGAGATTATACTGATAATATTGAAGACAGAAAATTGAGATATTAATTACAAGTATAATGGGATGATCAAATCACGAAAGAGATGAAGAAAGCGGAGAGAATCAAAGGGAGACAGATAATCATTGTGAAATTGTGATTATAATGAAGATGGAGAAACTAAATTTGTGTGATGGTCCAGGATGATTATGTGGTGAAAAAGGTTAAGAGGTGAGAGAGGTTGGGAGAGCATCAGCCTTTTAGGGCGTCGCTCATAAAGTGTAACTATTTGATGTACATTGAAGAAATGAGGGAAAAAAGAAAGTTTGACAGAGATGAAGAGAGGGAGAGAGGGGGAGTGAAGAAGAGAGAGAGGAGTGGATAAATGAGAGATGGGGAGAGAAGAAAGAGAGAGAGAGAGAGTCATATCAATACATGTAGCAAATGATAAAGATGCAAACTTGTGTCGTATAATTACATTTAATTATATCTTATACAAGAAAGAGGGGTCAGAAAAGGAGAGTAAGTCATTTATCAAGAAAGAGATGCACAGATGAAGATGAAGATGGGGATGGGGAGAGAGAGAGAGATGAAAAGATGCGGTCCTTGTAGGGTGTAATTCATGTATAGATGAGATGGGGAAAAGAACATAAAGAGAGAGAAAGAGACATGGAAAAGTGTAATGAATGATAAAGATGAATCTTTTGTAAAAAAAAAAAAGTGAAAGTGAAAAAGAGTTTGATATTGAAAGAGAGACAGAACAGAGAGAAAGAAAAAAGAGAGAAAGAGACACATAGATCGAGATGGAGAGAGACTGAAAAAGATGCGGTCCTTGTAGGGGTGTTGCTCATGCATAGATGAGATGGGGAATCATTGGATGACTCACCCATCGTCATCATCAATCGGGAATTAACCCTGCATCATGCGCCTCACTACGGGAGCACCGAGTTGAGTAATACGAGCCGGCAACGGCGCGCATGCATAATGTCTCTTCCAAAATTTTGCTGAGCTGTTTAGTTTTTCTCCCATTGGCGCTGCATGGGGCCTCACGCTAATGCTTAGTATTGCGCTACTTTATTTGAATGTGATGTTGATGTAAATGTAAATGTGTTGGAAGGAAATGCATTAGTGATTCTGATGGGGTTTTTTTTTATTTGTAATTTTAGCTTCGTTTTCTTTAATTTTTTCTCCCAACGATGTAGCTTGGGGCCTCAAACTAATATGTATTGCTACTTAATTTGAATGTAATGTTAATCTACTTGTATGTGTTGTGGAAATGGGTAGGGGGGTATATATTCAATAATTATTTCTCCAAATATTGCACAACTTATTTATTTCTTCTTTTTTCTTTTTTGGTTCAGATTCATTTTTATTCCCCTTGAGTGCTGCTTGGGGCCTCGCATTAATGCTTATTACCACAATGTTCATGTATACTGTTTGTTGTAAGAAATAGGAGAGGGTATATTGATTATTGATCATTCTTTAACCAAATTCTGCAAAGTGAATTTATTTTCTCTTTCATCTTTGGTATCTTTAAAATTCTATTCTCCCATTGGCTTAGCTTAGGGCCTCACACCAATGTTTGAATTACTCTTAATTATGATATCAATGATCATGTATATAAATTATGTTGTGAGGACTAGTGTAAGGGTATATTGATTATTGATAATTCTCTAGCAAAATTGTGCTAGCTCGTATATTGTTCCTTCGTTCATTTGTATATCTTTATAGTTATATTTTCCCATTAGAGCTGCTTGGGGTCTCACACTAATGCGTGCTTAAATTACTCCTTAATTTGAATGTGATGTTCAAGAGCACATTTAGTGTTTATTATGTAGAAAAAGAGACCCTGGGTATAATGTATCCTATTAACCCATTCTGGACTGGTTCTCAAAATACTCGGTCTGGGGTCTGTGGCAAATGCATGTCATACCAATATCAAATATCTAATAATAGGCTTGTATCGTTCTGATAGATAACTCTTAGCTGAATTTTGGGGCTGGTTGCGTGTTTTTGTACCCTTTGGCGCCACATTAGGCCTCATGCTAATGCGTATTTCACCATTATTTGTGTTATATGGAGAAAGTGAGGAGTATAATGTATCCTCTTAGATATTCCTCAACTGAATTTGGGATGATGTGTGTACGCATATTTTCTCTCTGGCAGCGCAATAGGCTTCGTGCTAATGCATACTATTTCTCCATAATTGGAATGTGATGTTGATGAACATGTATGTTGTAGAGAAAGTGGGGCTATAATGTTTCCTCTTACCCCGTTCTGGACTAACAGATTTTGGTATAACATGCATTCTCCATAGACTCCTGCTAGAGTATTTTCAGGACCAGTCCTGAACGGGTTAACATTTTCTCAACTGAATGCGGAGGATATCTACGTTTTTTTTGTTCTCCCTGTGGCGCTGCCAGGGCCTCACTCTAATGCCTATTACTCCTTAATATGAATGTGATGGCAATGAACATGAATGTTGTCGAGAGAAAACAAGGGTATAAAGTATTCTCTTGACTATTTCTCAACTTTTATTTAGGGGAGGCCGGGGTTGTATATGGTATGGGTTTTTTCTGGCTCTACTTGGGGCCTCACAGTAATGCTTAGTTCCTCAATTATTATTTTATTTTTTAGTAATTACTATTTAATGGTTATGGATGATTATAATCTCTTGCCCTTTGTATCAAGTAATTAAGATTTAACAGAGCTGCCAACTAGTACGGATTTTCCGTAATTGGTACGGAAATTGACAACGATTACGGGAGTACGGAATGCCTCTAAAAAATTACGGAAAAAAAAAAAAAAAAAAAAAAAATCGATTTTTTTTTTTTTTTTTTTTTTTTTTTTTTTTTTTTTTTTTTTTTTTTTTTTCTTTTTTTTTTTTTTTTTCTTTCTCTTTTCCCCCGGATATATCCGATATCTGTCCGTATTTGTTTCAATTGGAATCAGCAGGGCAGTGCCATGTTAGTCGTTGGTCTACAAACCATTGTCAAGATGAAAGCCTTCGGATGTGACCATATACAACAACCATTTCTACATTGGTGACCCCGATGTGATTGGCACTACCAGTCTAATCTCCCTATCATTAATTCTCTTACCATTTGTTTATTTGTTTTGTTTATTTGTGATACATGTAAAATACCTTCACTTTAGCAATAGATTAGCAGGGTTCAATGTGCCATTTTATGTCCGAATCTATAGAATGGGGATGTTTTTTTGTTTTGTTTTGTTTTGTTTTTTCTCGGTTACCCGTTCTTTTGCCGATGACGGTCGGTCAACCGTCATGTAACCGTTTCACTAAACTTATAGTTCATAGAGCCGCGTAGGAAATTACTGATTTCTTCCCCAAATTACTGATTTTGAGCCTTGAGAGTACTGATTTCATGTTCTAGAGGTTGGCAGCTCTGATTTAAGTAAATCAGTTAAGGTCAAGTCACAGAAATACGCAGACATGCACTCACAGTAAAGGCAGCATTATATTGAGATGCAAATTCATAATTCATCAATTTGGCTACCATATTCCTAAAGTGCCAAATAAATGTCTATATACTCTGTTTATGTTTGATCTCTTAGACCATGTTTTTATGATTATTTGTTTTTAATATTTTGTGATTTTTTTTTTCTCTTCCCTTGAAATGTGCCAGGAGTATGGGTTCAACGTACTTTACATTACATTATAACTTTACATTATAACAAGAAAAATAGGATGGTAGTACCATGAATTTTATATAAGTGCACACTAATGATGTCATTTATTGCCAATCTCAGCTAGCACTCTGAAGAGAATCTAATGATCAAGCTGGGGACATACTATAGGACACACCCTCTTTAATGAGAGTATTGTTAGGCATCCTGGAGTAATTCCCCTCTAAGTGATCGCTGTGTGTACATTTAACCCTGACTCATGTACCAATACCAGTAGCTGGCAACAGTTATACAATATATAAATCGTCAGGTGAGAGCAGTGAAGTAGTAGCGTGGTCAGACTGATTGGGGGGCACACCTTATGTATTTCTTTGTTGTACATTGTTGTTATGGGGGGGGGGGGGGCAGGGCACAGTCCTCCCCCCCCCCCCCCCCCCCCCCCCCCCGTGCTCAACATAGCTACACCACTGGGTGAGAGTGAGAATGGAGATAAGTTTTTGTTATGTTTTATTAAATTGAGTTCTGTATACCATCTTATAGGTTAGAGCTGATGCCAAATTTTCAGATAATAATTATTTATAATTCTGTTGAATATTTATCAAAATAAAAGAGAGTTTGGGTTTCTACCGGGCTCCCCAACTTTAGACATGTAGTTATCTCCGATACCATACGTAGCGCCCCTTTTGTTTACAACATATATGTATTGAACCATACCTTTTACATCATGTTTTATATTATGAGGTCATTGAGGATCTTCACCAGAAATTAATTGATTTAATCATCATCACATGACTTTGAAATTGTTAAATGCCACACACAGTAGGCACAAATTGATGTGGCATACTATATTTCCTATTCAACTTTGCTTCAATTTACTGGAAAATTAGCAAAGCAGGCAAATTAGTGTTTCTGAAAATGAATGATAATCATCACTATTTTGTTCATTCATAATTATTTGATGCTACATACAGGAGGTATAGAGTGATGTATCATGTATCATATTTGTATGGTGCAATACCTGTAACATCGTAAATCCATATTTAGGTTATGCTTCATTTGACTCATCATACACACTGTGATAGTAAGCAAACATAATTATAGTGATAGTCTACTAAATTGAGTTTAATCATTATTCATTGCATCATAATTCTCTCTCGATGGAGAACTGTGAAAGTGTCTAATAAAATATTGGCTTTAATTGCTGGACTTGAATCAATTTTCATCCACACAGTGATTATGAAAAGATGCTACAGAATATTCAAAAAAATAACTTTGACAAAAGACAGGTTTGCATCTACCCAAGAATGAACAGAATGTCAAAATGGCACATTATGAGCATGAGATCATAATAGGTGCACAAATTGAATAGACGTGTGATATCAGTAAATAAATTAATGTGATATAAATTGGCGCATACAATAACAGGATGCAGAATGGCCAAAACAAAATAACGGTGAAAAAGGAAACTAAAGCATTATATACTGTTTGGGTTTAATAATAAAATGAGTATATAATAAAAGCTCTAGACAAAGAAGAAGTTATATTACAACAACAAAAAAGGTAGTGAAATTAACTAATTTGGGAAAGTGTTGGATGAAAGGGTGACTCACCGAAAAATGCCTCAAGTGAATTTAATCAATCAAGTGACGGATTCTCTCATAATGGAGATTAAAAAGGCGATAGAATCACTTACAGTGAGGGTTTGAGCCAGGGGCACTTTGGGGCAGTTTATCGCTGCGCCCCCACCCTCTATTTTATTTTAGAAAATGAAAAATATATTGCTCTAATAAAAATATGAATAGAAGTAAAAAGATAGAATCACATACAGTGGGGTTTCAGCCAGGGTCACTTTGGGGCAGTTTATCTCTGCACCTCCACCCTATATTTTATCTCATTGGAAATGCGCTATATAAAAACTAATTATTATTATTATTATTATAAAATGGACAAAGTATTGCTCTAATGAATGCATTATTTGATTGGAAGTAAAAGGTGATGGGATCACTTACAGTGAAGTTTATGCAAGGGACACTTTGGGGCAGTTTACTTCTTGCCCCCAACCTTTTTTTACCATCCCATCTCATACGGGACCTGTTGTACCGTGTATTAACTCTATGGGAAACGGAATATCTTGTTGGCAAAGGGTTAAAGTAATGCCAAATCTTAATTCTAATAAATCATATAAATGGAAATTAAAATGGTGATGAAATCGCACAAACTGATGGCATTAAAAAAAACAGGGGTATTAGGGCAGTCCCCCCCCCCCCATCCCCCCCCCCCCCCATCCCCCCCCCCCCCCCCCCCCCCTCACAAAAATGGCAAATTGTGTTCTTCTAATGGGAATTTTTGAATGGATGCAGATTGCTAACAGCTACAGTGAGTTGCTCCCATGGTTATTAAAAAGGTGATAGTACGCAATCATAATCAGTGATTTGAGTGCCAGTGGGCAATTTGGTCTGTAATATCCCACCTCTCCACCCACCAACCACCCTTGTATAACTATCCTTTTATTGCCCCGCTCTACCCCCAAACTTTGATTAGTATTAACAACAAAACTATTAGATTTTGCTATAACATGCATTCTCCATAGACCACAGACAGCATTATTTGTCCAGGATAAGTCCTGAATGGGTTAAGTTAACAATTTTATTTACTATATATATTACTCAATAAATTTATATAAAACTAGTGGGCTAGATATGAGAAAAGGTGAAACAAAATTTGTATTTTAATATAATATTCTAGTCTATAATATTTCAATCTATAATATTAACATATTCATATCAGACTTGTGGACTGGTAAAGAGAGAAAAAAAATAATGTCATTCTAAAAACTTCTAAACATCTGAACTATTTTAAAAATTTAGTATTTTCTCTTTTTTTCGAAAGGCTCAGCTGACCATCAAGATTTTAATTTAACTTTACACACTCATCCCCTTTGACTAGAAAACCTTCCTACACTACTGATCCAACTTCCCTCAGTGCACTCTTTGCCTGAAGGCATTCATACTGCAGTTTCATATATAGTGTTTATTATTAGCTTCTTGATGAAGTGAAGAAAGTATATTAAAAATCAGATGCCTTAATTGGAAGTGGAGTCATTTTGCCTGAAGATATTTGAAGTGGGATTATACAAAGGATTAAGTATAACCCTTTTGTTGCCAAACTAATGCTGCATCATAAATATATGCATGCACAAAGTGATTTTCATAAGTCGGAAATAGTTAAAGAAGTAAAATAAAGTCTATCAGAAATTAACAAGGATGAAAAATCCACTGACACATCACTATGGTATGCCGTACTAGCGTATGTTACTTCCAGAAAAAAGAAAGAGTCATAAATATTTTAATTATTTATAATAGAGCAAATAGTAAAATATGAGCAAATGTTGACTTTCTTTAAATGCAGAACTTTGTTTTCCAGTATGATTCATGCGCAAGCTTTATGTATAAACACTATGATAACTGGTCCTCGGTGAATGAAATTTCACATTATGAATGTTGATGCTATATACATTATTTACACAAACTGGCTACCTCTCTAACGGAAATATTGTTTAAAATGGTAGAGTAATGAGGGTTTGGGTAATTACACTTCTAGATGAACATGAACATGAACAAAATTTGGTCTTTGTTTAATGCAGCTGATGTGGAGTATGATGCATGCACAGACGTCCCTTGCATTGGCAGCTTGATGAATGGTCTAGCTACAAAATAACTGAATGTACATTTTATTGATCAATTATGCAGAAGATAACTGTCAATTCAACAAAAACAATTTGAAGTGATAGAATTATTAAAGGGTTTCCAAAAGTATGATATCTAATTTGTTTTTGCTGTATACATTCAGTATGATTCATTTAATATGCAAGTTTACTATGTTTTGAGAGCTTGGTGAATAGTCCAGCCACATTTGACTGAATGTAAATTTCATTTATCACCTATTTAGAGATAACTGCAATTTAATTTTAAGTGATGGAACCATTCAAGGACTTTGGAAAGAACATAAATATTTGATTTGTTTTTGCTGTATACATGCAGTATGATTCACTTCATATGCAAGATGACTATGTTTTGAGAGTTTGGTAAATGGTCATGCAACATTTAACGAGTGTAAATTGAAATTCCATGTATCATTTATGCACATCTGCGATTTTTGAAGAAAATATAATTGAAAGTAATTGAATCATTCACATGATTTGGAAAGAGCACAGTTAAATATTTGATTTGTTTGTATTGTTAACATTGAGAATGATTCATGCCCATACTTACTATGAAATGACAATGTGATGGATGGTCCTACAAACATCCTACTCAATTGAAATTCACATCACAAAGTACCACATAAATCATGGGATGGGGGGGGGGGGGGTGTGGGTTAGTTTCTTAGGAATAATTGTGTGCGTCAGCATCAGCACGTCTTTCTGTGTATACATGTGTGTCTGTTCATGTTGTTGTTGTTTTATCTCTGCCTCTGTTTTACCATCTGTTTGTGTATGTATGTATTCATGTGCCTTTACCTTTGTAGTCTACAAGTACATGTCATCAGGGTCATTTTAACCCTGAGGAATATTATGCTACATCTGAAAGCTCAAAGCTCTCTGTTTATGTTTGTATTTAAATACTGCTTTGTTCAGGAATATTTTGGACTTATCTAAAACCAAGTAGTCATTGATTCTGTCTCTTTCAGATTCAGTGGTGCATTGTGGTCACACTGATTCATAGGGGGGGGGGGGGGTCATGCAAATTATTGTGGGCACACTATGTATTTCTCTATTTTTTCCACAGATTTGCCCCTTATGTTTTATAGTATTGGGGTTTTTTTGGTCAAATTATTAGGGGAGTGCCCCCATAGCCATGCCACTGGCCTCTAAACATCTATATGTCATCCCAGTGTTTTGAACATCTAGTTCTCTACCTCTCTGTCCCGTTTTCCCTCTCCCTCTCTCCTACTCCGTTCATCTCTCTCTTTTTATATCTGATTGCCTGCGAGATCTAGGCAAGGTCATGGCCTTTGTTTTAACTGTCTATCTCGCCCCCTCTTTCCCCTTATCGTCCTCTCTCTCCTACTCTGTTCATCTCTCTCTGTGCATATCTGATTGCCAATAAGATCAAGGTGAGGTCATGGCCCATGATAGTCATACCAGAGTAGTTGGAAGATCATTTTTGTTTGTCTCATACCCTTTTTACATCCAAAGTTTGAATGCATTTCTTGGTTTGGGAATTGGTTTAACATCCACAAAAATATACCTTTTCTTATATGGCCTGAATTAATAATTTTCGATGTGAAATGGGTATAGATGTCCCTCATCAAGTGCCTTGACCCACCTTCTTTACATCACCCATTCTTCAGAAATGGTAGTTAACCACCCCTCCAACTTGAAATCATCTGGGAGAAGAGTTTGCTAGTCTTTTTGTTACACCTTAATTTAATTAAATATGTTGTTGTCATTTGTGTGCATCAATGATGATTTGCCATTGGGAAAAATGCCCTCCCATAAATTCTTAGCCTGACATATCTAGAGCTGCCATCATTTCATCATCATCATCATCATCATCATCTAGACAGGAGTGTAGGGTAGCCCTGTAGATCTCCCGGTCATAAACACGTTGATAGCATTCCTTTTACTGACTGTGCACAGCATGCGCGCATGGAAGTCAAACGATATCAAATCTTTTATTTAACCAAACAATATCCAGGCCATGTTTGAAAGTGACGGCGCTAGTAGCAGTGACTAATGACGCAGGAAGACTGTTCCATGAACTTATAACACGCTTGCTGAAAAAACTGCTTCTGAGGTTGAGTTTACAACGGGTAGTAAAAAACTTCAGAGGATGTCCACGAGTACGTAGATAATCAGATCTGACAAAGAAATGTTCTGGATCGATTCTATCAATACCGTGCAGGATTTTGTAGACTTGGATCATATCTCCCCTCTCCCTTCGGTAGTGAAGAGAGAAAAGCTCAAGTTTTATCAGTCTCTCTGGGTACGATAAGGAGCTCATTCCTGGAATCAGCCTTGTTGCTCTTCGCTGTACTGCTTCAATCTTTTTGTCGTCTGTAACAAATCTTGGGCTCCATGATACGCTGCAGTACTCTAGATGTGGGCGTACAAGTGCTTTGTAGAGAGGTATGAAGATGTCCGGGTCAATATTGACAAAAGCACGCTTGATAAGGCCTAGCATCTGGTTCGCTTTTTGTATTGCTGAGGAGATATGTTTGTGGAAATTCAGCTCACCGTCTATCAATACTCCCAGATCCTTTTCACAGGTGACATTTTCCAGCATTGCATTGTCCATCATATATGAGCACTGTTGATTGTTCTTTCCTATATGAAGTGCCTTACATTTCTGGGAGTTCAAAGGCAGCTGCCATGTGCGAGACCACTTCTGAATGTTGCTCAAATCTTGTTGTAGTACCTGGCTTGAAGCAGGGTTCAGCACAGGAGCATAAATCTTGGCATCATCTGCGTATAGCTGAGTTTTGCTTGCAGTCGTATCTGGTAGGTCGTTCACGAACATGACAAAAAGAGTAGGCCCCAATACACTTCCTTGTGGAATGCCGCTCATCACACTGGCCCAACTAGAATTAACGCCATCTACTACTACCCTCTGCTTTCTTTGTGACAAAAAAGCTTTAATCCATGAGAGGAGTGGGTCAGCAATTCCAAAGGATGATACCTTTCTGATCAGTCTAGTATGAGGTACAGAGTCAAAAGCCTTCTTGAAATCCAAATATATTACATCTACCGGTTCACCTTTGTCCATGCTTTCTGTCCAGTCTTCAAGTTGACAAAGAAGCTGGGTGGTACATGATCTGCCTGGCACGAAACCATGTTGAGCTTCCGAAAAGAGGTTCTGGCTTCTCATGTGTCCTACTATGGCATCTCTAAGTACAGATTCCATCACTTTCACCACTACAGATGTGAGGCTAATGGGACGGTAGTTTCCAGGGTCCTTCCTACTACCTTTTTTGTGTAGGGCCGTAATATTGGCTTCTTTCCAATCTATAGGTAGTACTGCTTCCCTCAGCGAAATTTCGAACAACCGCGCGAGTGGCCCACTAATATGATCTGCTAACTCCTTTAAAACTCTGGGATGAAAATTATCCGGGCCAGCAGATTTACCGTTCTTTAACAAGAGGAGTTTCTTTCTTACAATTTCAGCGGTAAATATCTCATTGTCGAGCATAGCATCGTCGTACTGCAACGTAGGGACTGGAATACTGGTCAGATCTTCTGAAGTAAAAACGCTGCTAAACTGCTTATTTAATATGTCTGCCTTTTCTTGTCCCGTTTTTGCAAAAGTTCCATCTGGTCTCATCAAATTGCATATCTTGGTTCTAACTTTAGCTTTACTATTGACATATCTCCAAAAAGACTTGGGGTTAGTCTTGACCTCAGAGGCAAGCTGTAGTTCGAAGTTCTTGCATAGATCCCTAGTCAGCAGGGAATTCCTCTCTCGTGAATATGCTTCATAGTCCCACATACATTTAGATTCAAGATATCTCTTCCACAATCTCTGCTTTTTCCTTGATGCTGTCATAGCTTCATGTGTCATATAAATTTTCTTCCTTCTATCTTTCCCAACTGTTCGCTTCGGAATGTTCTCGTCCATGGATTTGGAAAGTGTGTTAGCGAAAAGTTTCCAAGCATCAACACAATTTAGGTCAGCGAAAAGTTTATCCCAGTCCATGAGGCTAAAATCCGTCCTCATTTTCGTATAATCTCCTTTATTAAAATCAAACACCATGCGTTTTTCCTGCTGTACAGTCTCCTGTCCAAGTGCCAATTCAATAATTAAACAAACATGGTCACTTTTTCCTAACGGTGGTAAATACTCAATGTCATGAATAAAATCCATATCATTAGTCAAAACTAAATCAAGAACATTGGGCCGTTGTCCTTCCCTAAATCTAGTCGGCTTCAAAATGTGTTGAAATAAAAATGCGTCCTGGGTAGCAGACAGAAATTGATGTGCAGGGTGTTCCTCTGTGGTGTTCGAATGCCAGTTGGACCAATCAATTTCAGGAAAATTAAAATCACCTACTATAAGTACATGTTGCTCACCTCTTCTGTTCATTTCACGTATAAGCTTACATAAGTGTTCATTATTTAACTGGCTTGAAGAGGGGCTACGATAAATGCAACCCAATAATAAAGTGGTGTTGCCCATAAATGTAACTGAGGCCCAAATTGATTCATTGAAGTCAGCACTAAGTTGAATATCCGAAGCCGACAGTGACTGCTTGATGTACATAATGATGCCTCTGCTTCCTGTAGCGTCCAAATTACAAACAAAAAAAAATCATATCCCTGCAAATTCACTGATGCTGGGAGTAGCGGAAATACTGAACTCTTTGCATTTGCTTCTGTAATCATTACACATTCTGGGTTTTGTTCATGCACCAATAATTCAAGCTCAAGAAATTTATTCACAAGTGAGTCCGCATTCGTGTACAAAACTTTAAAGTCACCGTTTCTCAAACGTTTACCAACATTGTCACTATTTCTTAAATTGCTGCTTGCGGTCCCCTTGAAATTGTTCTCTAGTCACTGCCGTACAGGAGAGGCTCCCCCAACTGCCCCATCAGGTTGCGAGGCATTTTGGTCCTCCGGGTTGGATAACTCTATTTCCACAGAGGGTGCGATCTTGGCTTCTTCATGGGCGCAATTTTGTCCTTGGTTTGCTTCGGAAACGTTATCTTCCTTTGATTCATGATGTCTGCTCCTCCTGGATACAATCCTTCCATTCAGGATAAAAATGTTGGTCTCCCCATCATTCCTCCTCCTCTTGAGCTCTTCCCACAGGTCCTGTTTCTCACTACGTTGAGCTTGTGTTAGGTCAGGTGCGATATACGTCTCGGACCACCTTTCTTGCCTACGCAACTTTCTGGCTGAAAACAAAATCTCGTTCTTTCGCTGATCGTTTTCGAGCCGAACAAGAACTACCCTGGGTTTATCCCTCTGCTGCCGGATTCCCCCAAGCCTGGTCACGTCCCTCACTTTGACTCCAGAGATCTCAAGGCCGCTGCTAATGAGACACTTCACGGCGTTGTAATCGTCTTTGTCTCTACTTGCGCGGATCTCTGCCGTTGACTCTGGCAGATTGTACACTATAAAGTTGCTCCTCCGTTTTTCTATATCTATCTCCTCCAACGTCACTTTCCCAGCAGGGGAAACAGCTGCCCCTGAGCGCGAGCCAGATTGAGGAACCTGTCTGGGTTTGCCGTCAAGAACAGAAGATGTACTTCCACCTGCTGCTTGTGCATAAGTCTTCTTCACCTCACGAATGATCTTTACTTCCGTTTTCACCTCCACAATCTCCTTCTTCACCATGCGCACATCAGATATCAGTTGTTGGAGCTGGAGTGACACTGATTGTGAAGACTCATTGTCGTTGTTGTTGTTAGCATTACTATTAAATTCACTACGTGTTCTTGCTAGTGCTACTCTAGCCGCTTCAATAGCAGGGGCTTCACAGGCCTTGCAAAACCAATGAGCATGATTGCTCTCGTTACCAAAAATGTTATACAGCGACATTGACATGTTCTGACATTCAAGGCACGACCATCTCTGGCAACATTCACACTCGATCATCACCTCCACTTCTGATTTATTACAGTACTCACAGCATTGGGTTCCTTTGGCTTCGTCTCCTGGCAGTGGTAGCACTTCTTCCTTCTTCTGATTCTGAATCTTTGAATCTTTCTTTTTACCTTTGACTGCCTTCTTGTCTTGCTTGATCTTGCTGATGATGGGCTGAGATTCCGATTCCTTACCAGCGGCAGCGTTTAACTCCATTCGAATAAGAACCATCTGTCTGCCAAAGGAACATTTGGGGGTAATTTTACACATAGTATTGGTATATTGATGCATCCTGTTCATTTTTCAAGATAGGAATTTCCTTAATATTTGTTTGATTTCATAATTTTGTCCTCAATAAAAGATAATGCCTTTATTATCAAAACATTCAATTGATTTTCTTGTAAATAGAACCTTTCTTCAAAATCATATCAGCATTTTGGACTTTGATATCAAAATGTTAATGGAATGTGTTGTGCTATGCACTATGAAACTGGTGTTGAATAGTCAGGCAGTGTATCCTTTCCAAGATTGAAATATAATTAAAATATGTCAATCATAACAAAAATTTCCCAAATTAAACCCATAACATTCCAGTTGTCAGCAAACTATGGTCTGATCATTCAGACTACCAGTGTATACACAGACTCTACACACATACAAGATATTTGGTTGAATGGCCTTAGTGCGATGTATGTACATCACTTCAAAACACTACCATACCCAGTACATTGTACATGGCATGGTATATGGTTGGGTGGCGTGTTCACGCACATTGTACCGCTGTCGGATATATATTAGGTATCTACTCCAGTGGCTAGTGGTATACGTACTGCGCTGGAGAAAGCATATATTGGTGGTATATCGGTTCTTCGATTTCGGTAGGCATGCGCTGGCTGGCTAGCTACGAGTAAGCAATTATCTTAGCAGATTTGATTGAGCACTGGGAGACCAAACACATGCATTGCCACAGTATAAAGTGCGGTGGAGTATATCTTTGAGAAACGATACATGACCAGGACAGTGCAGTGCAGTGCAGTGGTGATGGTGGGCGTTCGCTCGATTGTTTCGTTTGGTTTAGCTGGACCGTGAAATGCATGTACTATTGTATTGGTAGCTGGTGCGAAGGAATCAATTAAGCTGTAAGTGTGGGAGGATTATGTACGACTGTACCAACTACACCAACTACAAAGCCGAACCTGGAAACCTGGAATGTATGTTTTTGTACTGTTGAGTGTTATTGTTGACCAGCACAACTAGATCTGTCAAAAATATCATGTGAGCGAATGCCTGGTACTGGTAGTACTATACTATTGTTTGGATCTGTCATTTGGAGGCATTTAGGGGGCGTTTAAATGCGCTGACATTCTTGCAAGTCGATAATATGCGTGTCATTTTCTTTCTCTAAATACCATGGCAACAAAATATATCATTATCATTGACAGCTTTTGATAGATATATTTGACACAATCATTTTTTGTTGCATATAAATAGAATCATCTGAATATTCAACTGAATTAATGATTATAAATATAACATTTTTTCGAGTGGATACCCTTTTGGAAATATAAGATTTATGGAACTGGAATCGAGCCTTTTCTTTGTTGGAGTATATTCTATAATGGATGGTAACTGAATTAATTTGTTAAATAGCTGCCACTTGCAGTATATTTTGAGCGATAATAACATTTATGGAACATTTTTCATGATGTGGATGAAATTGCAAACTTGATTACCCGGCTCATGTCACCCTAAAGCAACACTAATGCTGTAAGTATGATGTGTGATTTCAAGACATGATATCATGTAACTTTACAAATTATGTCTAGTTGAATACGAAAAATAATCTGAATTTTTATCCTTTGTTTATTGATGTGTTTAATATTTGTATTTGGTATTATAAATAGTACTATATAACAATGTAATTACATTTATGTCAGTTTTTACAAAAAATCAGCATTTCCAACAACCCAACACTTTCATGTAAATGATGTAATGATTTTAAAGATATTACAAAGAAGTTACAATAACAATGCATTTGTAAAAAAACAAAAAAATTAAGAAGAAAAATTAATGTAATTATGCAAGCAACTATACAACTGCTGTTTTAGAAAATAGTTTCAGTCCTGTGATGCTTTGTAAAAAAAAAAGAAAAAAAGAAAAAGAAAAAAAGAAGAGCCTAGATTAAATTGAATAATGGGGAGATTTTATTATGTTGTGACTTGTGACCTTGAATATTTTCTATTAAATATTCCTCTATTGCTTAGTAATTGTAAAGGAACAAGATTTTGCAATGCTTCCGTGTGGTACACACAATGAATTGTTACCATGCAAGGCAACCTGTATAAAATGCAAAGAACTTTGTGTACACTTGTTATACTATTTCAGCCTTTTGTGTTGCGTTGTGTCTTTGATTGAAATACATGCCGGAAGAATCAAGATTAAAATCCATATATACAAAAAGATAAATCCTTGATAAGATTCATCTGATTGTGAGATTGACATTTTTTTCTACAAAAGGTAGGAATTTGTGACCTTAAATGGTTGATTATATATTTTGTTGTCAATGAAAAAGGATAAGATCACGATTTACAATGTAAAAGTGAAGATATGATAATTGTTGTGACCTCTAGATATCGTGCAGGGTTATATTGATTATCAGATTGATAATCAGAGGTCTTCACATTGCAACCGACTATAATTTATTTATGATCAGTCATATTATTGCAGCACAGGGTTATGTTATTCAGTTATGGGAGGTTTGATATTATAAACAGATTATTTTGTTGTGAGGGTTCAATATATGATAATAATAATAATATATAGCATTTATAGAGCGCCATGTATCTAGGTGCCCTATTCAGAGGCGCATTATTACCCTTGGTCATCAGGTACAGTTCAAACCCGCACAATTATCTTGTGCACCATCTCAACTCCCAGGGGAGCATACTAGTCCAAGCTGCCCTATGATGTAGAGCACTACAGGCTAATTTAACACCCGACCAAGTACCCATTTATACTCCTGGGTAGAGAGCAGCAATGCCTTGCTGAAGGACATAAAATGCCGGAGCATCGATTGGGTTAGAACTCGGGTCCCGAGATCGGAAGTCAAACGCTTATCCGATCATGCCACAATTTTGTTTTAATATGATAATCGAATATAATCACAGGTGCAGTGTCTTTTGTCTACAGTCTTATTAATGATATATTGACTGACTGGTTGTATATAACACTGTAATTGAAGGGAATGTATGCAATCAGCCTGAAATTTGATACTTGTATTGATGCTATAACGACTAAAAGTTACTTAAAGTACTGTCCTTTGTTTACCAGTGAAACTAAACTCGCTGGATTTCATGAGCCCATATCTTCTTGAACCACTAACAAGTTCATATGTGACCGGCTATAGCAAAACCTGGCACTTGTCTGCAAAAATAAAAATGTAGATTTTCACACCATTATACATTTCTCATTACAAGCTTTCATTTGATGCTTTGTTCTAACTAGTTGGTCAATAATTGGCGAAGATATGATTGTTTCAATTTTTACAAACATAGGTCTTTTAAACACATTGTGTGAACTTCAAATGCCCATTTCTTCAAAACATGAATTACCGACAAGTGCCGGGTTTTGCTATAGCCGGTCACATATACATATATATGCAGAAAATATGTTGTGGAGACTCACTGGTACTTAGTGTTTCTTGTTGCCATTTGAAAGATTAATTATTTGTGAAAAGTTTCAGTTTCATGGATGAACGAAACTCATCCTCTCAATGCATCCAGTGAAATTCTTTCCACTGAACCTCCATTTTTTTATTTCAAACTCAATTTCTTGCTCTTTCTTTGTCTTCTCTCCCCCTCTCTTTGATTTTCTTTCACTCATTCATTCAGCTGCTGCTGCTGTATTGAACTGTTGCATATGTTATTGACTCTCTCCTTTGGTTTCTTTGTTCATCTTTCGTTTCATACCATCCGCTCTTTGGTTGATATATATTCTTTGTCTTTTCCCCATCTGTTCCCTTCTCCTTCCCCATTTTACTACATCATGGCCCCGTTACAGAAAGAGATACAATTGATTGTAAGTCAGACAATTTGCGCGTTTCAACCAATCAGATTTGCGCATTTAGAACACATGTTCTGACTTACAATCGATTGTAAGTTACAATCGATTGTATCTCTTTCTGCAATGGGGTCCTGTTGTATTTATTCCATCTCTAAATCTCCTAAATCTACATGTATCTCTTCTGATCAAGTATTTCTGCCTAGTGCCTCTTTCTCCCCTCTTTCTCCCTCAAACTATGTTGTATAGTATATATATATATATATCTATTTATTTCTCTCTCTCCTATTCATCCTTCCTCCATTTAAATATCAAGTATTCAACTCATGGTGACTTATAGTTTTGTATTACAATATATGGATGGATGTCTGGCTCTGGACAGTCCTCTGTGAGATAAATCAAAACCTGCTCTGTCCATCCATCCATCCAAGTGCTGGAAATTTTTAGGGCTACTTTTCAAGATCACTGCATTAAATTGCCCTGTAAAATTTGTTTTGCATTGAACTCTAGATGCAAATTGACAGCTCTTTTATGATTGGGGGGGGGGGGGGGGGGGGCTCTTTGCCATTAACTCTCATCAGAGAGAAGTTGGGATTCCACCTCTCTGCTCTCATGAACTGTTCCTTTGCATTTCTTTTTTCTTCTACGGCTCCTGCCTAAATTTACATATGAAGTATCTTGCTCTTGCTTGGTGTTGTGCTGTCTTTTAATTTATATAGAACTGGATCTCTGCCTCCTACATGTTATCTTCTCTGTGAGATTAATCAGAATATCAGCTAGTCCATCCATTTTCGTTATGATTACAATCACATTTTTAAACGAGATGTTTTGCCAGTGTGAAAGCGTCCTTGCCTTTGTTTCATTCCTCTTGATCCATATCTTTCTATCCTTCTCTTTAAAAGTTTTATGCCTCGATTCTTCCTCAATTTAAATATCAAGTATCTCGCTTGTGGTATCTTACCGTCTTACATTACAATATAGTTGGATTTCTGCCTCTTACTCCCAATCTTCTGTGGGATTAATCAAACCTCATCTGTCCTGTCATCCATCTTCATTTGTTGCCTCCACACTAAGGCCAGAAAGTTGGAAGTTTCTGTGTGTCGAATAAGCACTAAATCAGGTCTATACAGGGTGGCCCAGAAATAACGGAACGGGGTGCTTGCTATAATGAAGACACATGATGCCCGTCATAGCAACTAGTAACGTTCAATGCGTTCAATGCGTGCGCCATTGTTAGTACCCCTTCTTCTCTATACACAGCTGAACGCACACTCACAATGGCGCACGGTTGATCGTTACTCGATGCAGTATGGCGGGCATCATGAGTCTTTAGTATGGCAAGTACCCCGTTCCGTTATTTGTGGGCCACCCTGTATAGTAAATTTTTGACTGGCTGTCCAAAATTACAGAACTTTGAAAGATGTTGTTCTTGTAGATTTCTGTGTCAAAATAGAACTTAGTCTTAAATGTTTTTTTGCACTCGCACTCTGCGTTGCGCTGAGCCAGAGTGTATTACGCACTGTGCACCAGGTGTTTGCAAGATGTTATCGCCCATCTGATTTACGAATCCAAACAACCTTTTATTAAGGTACAGTTTTGCACACCAGTGCTTCAATTGTCTATTATATTTCATTCCTTCACATTGAAAAGGAGCCCCATTCATCTTTCAAATCTTCCCACAAATGTGTAAACCAGTGTGCACACAAGAGTTTGGCTGGTCGGCAGCTTTCATTCAGTAGTTGAAGACAAGCCGGCCAGCCGCCAGGGCTATCCCATTCCAGCACACAGAGGGGAAAAACAAACCCATCCGGATTCCCCCCTCAGCGAGCTTGGGAGTTTCATTTCCAAGTTTAATTCATCCACCTGCCAATGGATGGTTTTGAGTGTTGAAGATGCACCGTCCCCTCCCCTGGGCATCGTAAATTAAAGGTCTGTTTGAAAGGGTTATGTAGACCCTCTGACTGTAGTCTTCATGATTATGAAATCTTTTGTACATTTATAGCCCACCAGGTTCCAGCGACAAATGGGTTAAAATGCATCAAATGTTCACATGTAACTAGATTAACTAGATTATGTGTGTGAAATTGACAATTGCTGAATGTTGATGCTGCACCATGATCCGCCATCCCCTCCCCTCCCCTAAGCCTTGTTAATTAAAGGACCATTAACGGTAATGCAGACCCTCAAACAAATTTCACAGTAACTAGATAATGATATATTGAAAAGTCACTTTTTGCTCTTTAGAAGTTCAGAGCCTTGTAGAAACCTGATTGAGCTCTCTTTTTTTTTCATGAATATCCCCCAAATTATAATTGTTATTTGAAAATTGTGCATCACATAAAGAAAGCTCTTATACAAGATGGTATGCAGAACATAATTTAGCAAAAAAATCTAGTTAACCCTCTCACCGTCACCCCGTAATATCACAGTTGTAAATTTCTGTATGTTAATTTTTCCTCATGGCACCGTAATAAAATCCATGACGTACCATTCAGTATGTTATGATGTCCATGCATGTGTAAAAACACACATACATGTCTGAACAGCCGTGCCCCGTCATGTGTTGTGACATTCTGTGTGGCAGCTTTTAGTGGGCAGACAAATGGAGTCGGCTAATAGATTAGTTTTACAGACATCATCCCAACAATCAACTAGTAAACAGAAATATGTCAAACAACAATCAAGTTTGCTGGTGTACGTTAGCCTTGTGATAAGTCTGATAGATATGTTGCTTATCTTGTTGGTCGGTTGGTTGGTTATTATTATTTTTTTTTCAGACGCGTTCAATCAATTATGATTATTTACATCTGGGAACGCTCTTTATCGTCACCATCCGAGAGATGCAGCCGAGGTTCGAACCCGGGCCGATTAGTGCAGAGCACGGTCCACTACACCAGATCTCCTCTTCAAACCGAGTAGCCTAGTGAAAATGCTGATGGATTTGTTGCTAGTTTTGACACCCAGATGGGTCATTGGGCACTGTAAAAAAATGGGTTTCAAAACAAAGCCTCCCGAAAGTAAAATTATGAAAGCTCTTCATGGCTTAATACTTAGTTTCAAAAGTTGCATTGGTTTGAGGTGTATTCTGATTAAAAGAACAAAATAATGTAGTTAAATAAGACTAGTGGCTTTATGTTTTTATGTATACATGTTATAGCTAATGCTCCTGGCATACTTGTACTAACCTAGAGTTCTAGATAGATTGGATTTAGCTTCGCTCATACTAGTAGTTGTACAGAACCTTTGTACAAAGGTTTTGCTCGCAGCAGAGCAGGATGAGTCTTGACCACATTTAAACTTGAACTGAAGATTAAATGCCTTGCACATGTAGCGAAATACCCACTGGCTCAGTGTTACGAAGTGGGCATTAAAACTACAGAGTTATTAAAATTCAGAGCGGCTTGCTGGACCACCCTCTACATGTACATCCCCACGCAAGACAATGTGTAAACTCGGGCTCGTAAGCCAGGGGGATGCAGCGCACACACACACCCCCCCCCCCCCCCCCCCCCCCCCCCCCCCAATTCAGAAAGTCCACTTTTAATCAGTCTTGGCCATCTTAAACCAGTGGTCTTGGGCAACAATCGGTCTTGGTGACGAAGAACCCCCCCCCCCCTTCAGTCTCGTTGTAAATTACAATTACGCAACCCCCCCCCCTCCCCCCCCCCCCCCCCTTGAAAAATCCTGGCTACGTACGGGCCCGAGACGGCATAGTGAAAGTGATCTGCATAACCTCTTCTCTCCAGAACATGATGTGCAAACATGCAAAGGTCTGGATGGATGGTCCTCAAAAAACACTCACTCTAAACTGTGACTGATACATTGTAAACAATTTGAAGTGGTACTACAGTATGTATATATACATTGTGACTATGAGGTTTGTGCCAATGGGGGGGGGGGGGGTCCTTGAGTAATTCTAGTTACTATCTTTAATGGTATTGCATGGTA
>JBAMJV010001642.1:0-67434 GCA_037951105.1 Echinarachnius parma | reverse complement strand
GTTTACATCAAAACAGAGACAAGTGGGGTCTTTGTCTTATTAATTCAGAGAGCGAAGTAACAGGCTCCAAGATGGCAAAGAGCTGAAGTGGTTCTGACGAGTTCTGATGATGAGAAAAACAGACTTATGACTTCACTTTGTATTATTCTGATGAGATCTGTTCCTCTTTATCGCTCGCTCTGCCTCTCTGAGATAACCCCGAGTGAGAAGTTAATGGGAGTTGCTATAATTATTCACCATCAGACAACAAGGAAGTTGCTTCATTCTGTGCCCTTGACAGTCACCATAGATTGGAGTGATGGCACTCGGGCAATCTGTCAAACTGACAGGAGTTCCACAGGTGTAATTCGTTAGAGAACATCACCATGGTAATGAGTGTCTTTGTAGAATAGATAAACCTCCAGTCCAGAGTCCAGTGGAGAGAACTGGTATATGATGCTCCCAGCTCCCTTGGCTAAATAATTGATGTTTTCCAGCGTGTCCTGCATTTGATTTTGTATTCCTTGTTCATAAACCAAGTTTGTTTCCCTTTTTCATGTATCAATTAATTTACTTTCACCAAGGAGGTACTAGGCCTTGCTTTCACCTCGTGTGCAGATAATTATATCTTCCCCTTCCATATATTTGATACCAATTTCATCTGAAGTTTATCCCTGAGGCTGAGTTGTAGCATTCATTCAAAATTTAATTTTCTTGTCAAAATAATTGTGGAACATGTTTTGCTCTCATACAAAATGAACAAGTTATAAAGTGGAAAGATATTTTTTGACCAGTACTCTTTCAAAATCCAATAAAAACATGTATAAAAGTGCTCTAGATAATATACACTGTGCATATAAACAAGTGTGCACAAAAAGTTCATCTGTTGGGTCACCTGGATAAAAGCCTCAACATTTTCTGAAAAATACCAGATGTGGAAACCAAAACTAACTAGGGGAGGGGGGGGCAACCATCAAACAAATCAACAATGGTTTCTTTCATAAACTACAAGAGAATATGAAACCCAAAAGTGGATTGTGAAATCCCTGAGGAATTTCCCCACTTGCACTCTAGCACTGCACAGGGAAGTGAAAACAGGGCACTGTACCAGCATAGACTGGTACCAGGCACTAGTTTCAGTCAAAGGGGTCTTGTGTAGTAAAGCCATAGGCACATATAGCGGGCGAGATGGGCAGCAAAGATGCCCGGGCAAACAAGCTGTGCCACAGAAATGTTGGGCCCAATCTCAGGCTGCATGCATGAAAGGTTTCACATTATAATTCTGCATTTAACAATATTCGGATTCAGATTTTACCATATAAACCTCTTCTATACTTTATTTCAACCCTCTTCTATACTTTATTTCAACAATATTGATCAATTAGTTTTGCCAATATGTAGATGCTTTCTGTAACTTTCCTAATTCTGCTTTTTAGGCCCTGACACACCAGGACTAAGGTGTGGCCAGCCCTGTTTGGCTCCCAGACTCTGGGTCATATCTGTCAGCACTGGTGTCTTTATGGCAGTACATCCAGGCATCTTCATCCCCTGATTTCTACCATAACTGACCTCAACTGAGCCCATAATACCAACTTTAAAGACACACTGTGGATTTTGCACCCTTTTTTTCTCAAACTTGTTTGAATTGGTCAAATCAAGGAGTTACGAGAGCATAGGCTAGTAAACCCAAGGCTTGGGTAAAATTGGTTGTGTAATTAATTGTTAATCATCTATAAATGAATAGTTTGAACAGGTTAGCTATAGTCTATACATACAGGAAAATATCAGAATTATTCCAATGTGTATCATTGGTCAATGTGCACTGTATTATCTATGTCATGTTAACAAATGGAGCCCCTGAAGTTCAATTATATTTCGGGTGTAACCCACGCTAAGTGCATATAGTCTGTCATAACAAAATTATCAACATTTAAGAATTCATACTTTAAAAGGAGGAAATTGAAATGTTATTTCTAACTAGCCTCTTTATAATGTTATATTCAAAGGCTCTCGGTTTTTGAGAGAAACTCCTGAATGGCCATTTAAGTTTCGGCAGGGTCCCATTAGAAATGAAATCCCTTAGACTCCATCCTGGAAACTAGGACAGTTTGTTGACACTGGGGTACAAAGGGGGAGGGCAGTTTTAGATGGGATGCAGACCCCCCCCCCCCCCCCCCCTACCAAATGAAATTAAATTTTTCAGTATTCATGTGTTTTAAATTCAAATACTAGTAGTAGCAAGGAGTTGGTAGTAGTACTCTAAAAAATAGTTTCCCCAAGTACCTCAAATCCCATAAAGTCTCTACTGTGCGTTATAGTATTTCTAGCTAAATTGAGATGATTATTTTGGTAAATTGTTTGATTAATTGGTGCATTTTGATTGAAATTAAGACCATATCAATTACCACTCAGCAATACATAATAATGTATTTAAATTTGGTAAAATACTAGCATCATGAGTAGCATATGCTGTATACATTACAGAGAGGTCCTTTAAACTCTCAGCTGTATACATCCACTGTACTAGTAAAGTACAGGTTTAAGTATATTACCACTAAAGCTGCGTATCCATAATCAGCGAATTTCCAACATTTTCGCAGCGAATTATTGAAAAAATCGCTCTGAAGAGCATTTAAACAATTCGCTTGCAAATATTCGCCATGTAATATGAATAATATATGAATAACACTGATTTGGTCCGTGCGAATGTTTGTATGTATGTATTACTAATAATACTTTCTTTCAGCCTGCCCATGTAACCAACTCTGACTCAAGGACCAGACCATAATAAACATACATCCTTGGCCAGACAAGAAGTATTGCCCAAGTAATGGAATTCCAAGGTTTTTTCATGCTGAACTCTGACATTCTTCTGATTTGAACAGGAAGGAAAGGCAATTTCAGGGGTGTGGTCATGGAGAAATGCAATAAATGATTATATGTATGTGTTCATGGCTTGAAGTGGTCCTTGTAAGATACTAAGAAGGTTATACATACTCAATGTTTATGGCTTTTCTACTTATATTTATAAGTAGAAGTGAACTCCAAGACCCCAACCACCAACCCCCCCCCCCCCCCCCCCCCCCCCCCCCCCCCCCATCCCCCCCCCCCCCCCCCCCCCCATGAAATCGAAAACAATTCAATGGCAACACAACACAAGGCACAAGGTTTTACAACTTGATGGACCATGATACAGCTACTGAGGTTGCACAATTTGTGACATGTTGTCCAAAAATTCTTGGTTGACGCAGTGGCGGATCCAGGGGGGGGGGGGTTCAAAATAGCAAAAAAAATTGCCGAAAGGGGGGACACCCCCCTCTCGGACTCTCCCCCCACTCGCCGCTACGTGGCTCGGGCAAACCCCCCCCCCCCCCTTAGCAAAAAAGCTAGATCCGCCCCTGTGACATATGATGGCAAACTGCATCACACCAATAGTATACACTGATTTACATGTGGTGGGGATAAACTTTCTTCCAGTGGTTATAGTACAATTGGTCCTCTCTTTACAAAACTTTTTTTTGGCTGAAAGGTCAATGCCAATGTGTTGTTGAGAAATAATTTTGTGAATTAACCTGATGATTGGAAGGATAATTGGAGGCGACATCAGTTATACATGCACCACATGTTCTATGGCCCGAGTGGGATATGAGATTGATGCTATAGGTAACTAAATACAATGGGACATTTATACAGGACCAATACGGTACTAGGAATTGGGGGGGGGGGGGGGGGGCATCTAGCTGCCCCTGTCCCCTTACTCTACGCTAACCATATCCCCTCAACACCCCCCCCCCCCCCCCACCAGCCAACTGTAGGAGAAATTCAAAATACATAGCATACAATAATTATGCAATTTATATCTTTACTGCTCAAGGCTGCATGCCCCCCCCCCCCTTTCCCCCTTATTATGTTCTTGATTGACCTTGGCTTAGCCACTGGGGTCAAACATAATTTTCTGTTGAGGTCAATTGATTTGAAAGCATAATAAAGCAGAAGGGTAAGAGGGGTCTAGGTCACAAGGCATTCAATGAATGGATTTCCCCCCATAATTTTCAGTGTTTCCCACAAATTACTTTTATATCAAATTATTTTGGGGTGCACATTTCGACTTCTGAGTGAAAAAGATAGAATACCCCTTCTTATTTTTTTTGTTCTGGTTACAATTTTTGATTTTAGAGTTAAAGGGGTAGTACAGCTCGGTTCAACCAGAATTACAACTAAAACAAACTGGTACAGTCAAACCTGTGTATAGTGACCATCCAAGGAAAACAACAAAAGTGACGTCTATAGGCAGGTTCAATAAAATGTTTTCTTCTAAAGGGGTCATTTTTTGTGGTTACAATCTATAGGCAGGTTTGCCTCTATAGACAGGTGGCCTTTAAGGCAGGTTTTACTGTATATTGAACATTTAAAAACAATGTTTGATCAAAACCAGAGCTGGGAATTGTGCTAGGTACCTACTGAGGTAACTCACTCCCAATGAAATCCAGACAAATTGTTGTATGCACTATAATACACTAAATATAGGATGAATAGGGTAGTCCCTGAAATTTTGAGCACAATCGGTCGAGAAATAAGAAAACTATGGCTCTTTGAAAGAGCCATTTATTTCTATGAGTGACTCAAATTGGCAACACACTCTGGCAAAGTTGTGGACTACTCCCCATACGATTTGTACACAAAATTTCAATTTTGTTCAATTTCTCCAAATTTATGTTCACCCTTCGTTTGAGTTCAACATATTGTTTTGTAGAATGCATTTATACATAACATATCATGAGTTGGGGGAATGGAAAAGTGTGACTATGAAGAAAACTGTAAACATGGGAACATTTGTGTACAAAACATATGGGGTACTTCCACACACTTATCAGAGTGCGTTGCCAATTTGAGTTCCCATAGGAATAAATGGGCATCTTCAAAGAGCCATAGTTTTCTTGTTTCTTGCCCGATTATGCTCTAACTTTCAGAGATTATTGAACTTCTAATCTCTTCAAGTCTATGAAAGCAACATTTTGCTTGGGTTTCATTGTCCTTTAAGTGTGACAGCTAACTATGTTGTTTTTAAAAGTTTTCACCCATTGTTTGATTATCCCTGTTTCTTATCAAATAATTTCATGTGACACGATGCAGGAATGTATAGTGCTGGAGGACCTACCAACTCTGGCCTATTTACAACATGATTTACACCAGGTTATTTCAATTCTTACAAAAAAAATCTACAAATTTAAAAAATGGTTTCAAAGCAGAACACTGGAAGAGCTGCTCGACATGATTCAGGCAATCTTTAAAGGATATAATACCTTTGTTGATATGCGCAAAAAGTTACGAATGGTTGATAAAAGTGTATTGTTGTGATCTGATATGTTCAACGAGTAATGTGTGAACATTTTCACAATTAATGATGTTATATGAGCGAAAATGCAAAAACTCATTGCACTGACTTTGTACAGTTATAACTTTCAAGTGGATAATTACAAATCCTTACACTTCAATCATAAATATCTTTAGGGATTACAAAAAACAAAACCTGTTCCATACTTCTATTGGTAACACTAATACGAATACAACAATGTATGAGAGACCCACTAAAGGTCTAAGTAAGTTTTGTGGATTTCAAACCTGTCTTAGAGGCCACCTGTATATAGCACTTACAGCCAACCACCTTTACTAACCTTGTGATGACTCAGAACACACACCTTGTGTCAATATATGCACTGGTCAGTCAACTGGTCATTTCCAAGTCCTTCAATATTACTGAGGCACTGAGAAAAGGGATATTCTTGTGAGGTCTGGACAAAAGCCCATAGTTGACATTTGTAATTTTTTGTTTACGGTCCATATTAGGTCTTGGACTTATCCACCATAAACTTGGTTCTGCACCATCCTCTTTCAACCTTGATGACAAAAGACTTTTAAGTCCCAATTCAGGTCTTCTTTTATGGACCTAATCCTTAATTAGCACCCATACAAAATGTGGTCTTGTTCACCACTAATGAGGCTCTGTCAGTGGGAAATCCTCTTTCATATTGAAGGGGATTTTTTTACAATGAAGTTTATCCCTGATCGATGATGCACCCAAGTGACCCAACTGCCATTTATCCTTTGATGTTCGATCTAGCTGGAACAAAAAATCAATCTAAAACACCCAGTGCACATTTTCCACTCTCTGGGGAGCATTCCAGTCATTACCTAATTAGGCGACCATAGTACTGGAAAACCATGTCCCAACCCTTACAGGTACCCATGCAATACAAATCGGCTCGTATTCATAAAACCCTGCTAGCTTAGTTCCATGCTAAATCTATTTTCGATCATACAGTTTAGTGAGCAACGAGCAATTGTCCTCCTAGTTCCCAACCAGTGTTAGCCTCGGTGGTCTACAAAGTTAACGCTAGTTAGCAACTACAGGATCATGTGTTAAAGGTACACTTGAGTATTGGTACTTCCCAAAATATCCCTTGACACTATATTGGTTGGTTTTAATTCCATTTGAAAGTTCATTGAATAAAAACATGAATCATTCCCTTTCAAATGCTCTCATAGTTGTAAAACTTGATTTCAAAATATTTTATTTATACATCGTCTAGCCAGGCGATATCTTGACTTACATAAAATGCTTTTACACTTCTTTCAAAAAAATGTCAAAAGAGGTTTTTAAATAGTTGTTGAAGATATCTCTATTTAATCATTTTTTTAACAAAACATCACATGCACAATTTTGTATGAAAAATGGTTGAAACAAATGAGTTTTTAGAGAGCGCCCTCTTGAGTTGTAACAGCTATTTTTGAATGATATCCGGGTTTTTAGTGGTAGTCGTTTGTAATTGTGTATACCTTCCGAGCATGGTGAAGTTACAACTATGAATTTGGTGCAGGTTTTGGTTGCTAAAATTCAGTTTGACCAAAACTCAAATATCCCTTTAAATACTTAGCCATGTTATACAAAATAGACCTAGCATGGAACTAAGCTAACAGGTTGTTATGGTGCTGGGCTATGAGCAGCATATTGATGGTGTCTTGCTAATTTAGCAAAAGCCATGAAAAACCATGTTGATTCTGGTTCAAACTTATAACCATCAGATAAGAAGGAGCACATCCTATGAATACCAATGATAATAACATTTCAGGGCCATTACAGAGCTGCCAACAAGTCAGACAAAATCCTTATTCTGCATAGTAAAAAAAAAAAAAAAAAAAACATATTTGAAGGCAAAAACCTATTTTGGTACAAAGAAAGTTAATTACACATTTGAATTTGAAAACTATATTTTTTGATGATGAAAATCATATTAAATATGGTAAAAAAAAAACACATATCCGTTCTGCCACTTCTCTGACTTGCATGGAAATGATAGATGATAGAATCGGGCTCTAGTGGGACTTGAACCCGAGACCTGTGGATTGCTAACCCGGTTCTCTAACCAACTAAGCTACAGAGGACCTAGTTGGATGCTTGTTCCAGCGTGTATAACCTCCATGGTTCCAGTGTCCCCTTTACTTCAGTGCAAACTTATTTTACAATAAAATGTCATAACAACAGAACAACAACAAAGTTTGGGTAATCTTTAGACAGCATTCTTGTGAATGTGGTCTTAAAATATCTGCAGTATAGACATATCTGCAGTTCTACATAATGTTATCTCTTCACTTTTAACACATTTGTGCCAAAATAAAAGTCAAACATCAAACAAAAAACACCTCTTCTATATAATTTATGTGAGCATGATGTACTACTGGATTTGTTTGATGTGTGGCTCAGCACACATGGGGGGTTACTGTCTGGCTAATGCTAAAGTTAACCCCTTGACTACGGGAACCCGGTGGGTTGTGTACAAAGTCTATAGGGATTTCAGAATCTGGAAGTGGAAGGGAACGGGGTGGGGTTAATGGCTGGTTAGACGAATTAAAACATGCTCGGGATTATTGGCTCCCCAATGCAGGATGAACTAAACAATGCTGCTAGCACAGGCCCCCAATGAAGGATGAGCTTGATTGATCGGATCGAAACTCATTTGCTTGGTATTGCATAACAAGGGATTAGTACTTGCATGTACTACACAGCCGAATGCACTTAGCCGTACAGGTTAACAAGTTCACTTTGGGACATCATAATTCCCATAGCTCGTTAATACGCGATACACCATGTTCCCAAATGCAGTGGGTTTATTTTGCAGGTTACATATGAGCTATTGTCAACCTTTAGAATGTTGACGGTTTGTTTACTTTTTATTCTAAAATGTATGTGGTACTTTTATTCATTAGGGAACCTGTCAAAAATGGATCAAATCAATCATAGGTAGGTACCATGTATCAAAGAACAGTTGCAAAATGTGTCAGACAGTTTCATTATTTGTATTCCTACGTGATCCCAGCATCCGCCTTCCACAGGGCTTGCCCTGACCAGTGGCTGGTGCTAATGTCCACCAGAAATTAAAATTAGCCACTAGAAACTCTTGGGATCTTCAAGTACAACACACAGATCTATGGTGGAAGTCAGACTCAGGAAGAGCTTAATTCCAAAAGGCACTAAGTCCACTTCTAAAATCTCATTTATTTCTCTAGACTTTGGTACATGTGACTACTGCAATTTGAATATTAATCACTCCAAATATGTTGTTTTCAGTGCACATTTTGGGTCAAAATGTATAGCTAAGTAGCTTATTATCACACTTCATATAATCAACTCAATTTTGATAGAAAGTGGATTTAGCGCCTTTTGGAATTGAGCTCTGTGTCTTTTTGGCCACCTGAAAAAAATAAATTGGGGAGCCGGGCCTCATCCCCCTCCAAAATTCCTTGACAATATCTAATATCTGATTATGTAATACAAATATTGTCATACCTGTCTCTGAACATAGACCTACTATGCTCCAAAGACTGGCCAAGGATGTAAAACCACTTGTTACACCCACCTGCTTAAATACACAGCCTGTTCATTTACATGCAAACTGCTTCCAAGTCCAAGTGAGTGAGGTATAGTGGTATTTATCGACAGGTATTCCTATTATACAGTTGGCCGCAGGAAAGGGTTGACTGTACTATAGACTTTCATAGTCTATTTCATACTCTGGACTTTATACATTTACCGTAGTTGAAAGACACGATTTGGACTTATTATTGGAATTATTGACCACAGTGGCATAGCGTGGGCTTACCAATGATGGAGCACACTCTTACATTTATGCATTTCTTAATTTTTTAATTTTTTAATTTTGTTTTCTTAATTATTTTCAAATAACAAGAAGTAGGTAAGTGCCCTATAGCTACGTAACTACATGAGCACAACCATATTAATCATTTCAATACCGATCATTCGGCACATACCAGTGTGTAACTATGGCTCACTGGCTCGTTGATGAAATAAAGGGGTTTATGATCCAACCATGGCTGACCACAACTCACAATGCATGTACCAACATCTACACATCCACAAACAATGTCCTTCACTCCATCTTTACCTTTCCACTTGAAATAGCTCTCCAAACAGAAGAGAAGAGGGAAAGAGAACCTCTTGTTCAGGTGGGATCAAACACTCACAGGGAAGGATGAACGAAAGAATAGGCCTTGTTATTGATTAAAGTTCAAGTCAAGTCAGTGAGGACAATAACTGACTACATGCACACTCTAGAGAACCAGTCATGCACCACTGTGCTCCTAGTGCCCCCTTCCAATCATGCTAATGGCCCCAGGTTTGCACCCCAGGTGTACCCCTTATTGTTCCTATCAATGGTGTTCTCAGGAGAAGAAAGAACAAGAGGGGGGGGGGGGGGGGGGGTAAAGGAGTGGATATAATAAGGAAGAATGCAAGTATTTCAAGAGTTTGAAACTATCTCAAGACACTGCACTTGACAGTTGTCTTGTTGCAAAGAAGTTTTTTAGCACAGTCTTGTAAATGTATGTGGAGAGTTTGCAAGGACTTCAGCTCTTTTCTATGTGCCCTTTCCCTCTGTTCATTTTTATTTTAAAGAAAATGTTCTTGTCAAACTTGATTTTAGGGGGTAAATTTTGTGTGTTATTGAAAACAAAATTTAACTTGTTTGACTTGTGGCCTAGTCAGGCAAGTAAAAACAAAAACTTTTCAAATTCCAGTGTCCTGAAACCTGAACCTGGTAGGGTTTTTATCACTTGAAATAAAGAAAGAATAGCCAATAAAACTCCAGGAAAAGCTCCCTCACAATGTTCTTTACACCATTCATATGGTGAGGGTGGGTTAGTGAGAATCGCATGTGTATACTGTACCAAAGCAGGGATGAGTTAGGAGGAAGATATGTGGTTGGGGTTGGGGTTGGAAGGGGAGGGTTATCCAACGAGTAAACATTTGCTTTAGCAACAGCTTGACTGGTGGAAAAAATGAAGTGGTCACTCAACAAGTTTACTTTTCGCAGAAAAGAACAATTTGACTGGACTCTTCTACAGTTTCATGATAAAAAATATTTAATTTGTGTAATTAATTAGCAATTGCACAGTATTCTAACCCCATTCTAACCTGGGTATAACAGCTAACCTGCATATTAGTGGCCACCAAAACAAGATCCCTGGTAGAGAAAATGTCTACAGGTGCCCATATAATTGGTTCCCTTTGTTCGTCCCTATTCACAGGTTTTACTGTACCTGCAAACTGCTGACAATTGCATGTAAATGTCGCCCTCTTGCGTTACTTGCCATACTTGTGGCAGTTTCACCAGTATGGCTCGTTTATCTTGCATATAACCCAGGACGAAATTCCAGTTGAAACCAATTGAAATTCTAATTGGTACCCATTTAATTAAATGGGTAGTTACCCATTGAAACCAATGGGTTCCAATTGAAATTCTAATTGGTACCCATGCATGAATTCAATGGGTACCCATTGGCATTGGTTTCAATGGGTACCCATTGATTTCAATTTGTCCAAATTGTTTAATTTTCCATATATTATGCATGCTCTTCGATTACAAATTGATTTCAATTGGTAATTTAGTCAATGGGAATTTCACCCTGGGAATAAATAAAAATGGAAAGTGACTGTTGTAACCAATGCTAGAAATAAACCTTTTTGCCTTGTGGCCCAGTCGGGCAGGTAAAAACAAGATTTTTAAACTTCTAGTACTGGCCCCGAGACCTAAATCTGGTGGCCCCAAACAAAGAAAAACATGACAAATTATGTAACATTTGCTTGCCGAACGGGCCAGTAGAATATAAGATCAATGAAATTTGGCGGGCCGAAGCTGAATGTAACTAGTAGTGTTATAAACTGTGGCAAGTCCATGAATGGAAGCGTCCCAACAGCTAAAATGCTAGATCGACAAATCTATCGCTTTCATGGCCTTTTTGACATTATTATTGTTATTTTCACTGTCGGCATTCTAGCGATAGACGCGACCGATACGCGGTGCCTTAAGAGGCAAGAACACCGTAGCTCTACAGTAAAAGTTACTTACGGAAAATCATTTTTTTTTGCACATAAAACACAACATATTTAGTATTTTGAGCGACATTTGTAGCCCTATCAATACATTTAGGGCTGTTATAATACTTTAACTCACCGATCTCGTGTGTCACTATACATGTCATTCTATAATTACGGCGAATTGTGAGATTTTCCACAATTTTCCATCACTCTTCGTCGGTCTTTCGCCGTTCAAACTGCCGTTATCGTACACAGATGCAATAATTACGGTATCGCTAGCGTGCACACAAAAAAAAAAAAAAAAAAAAAACGACGCAAAATTTAAATGAGTTATTTGACTTGACAAACTGTTACCGCTACATTTTTAGCAAATAATTGTTGGCCAGTGATTCCAATAATTATTCGGTAGCGGTAACAGTTTGTCAAGTCAAATAACTCATTTAAATTTTGCGTCGTTTTTTTTTTTTTTTTTTTTGTGTGCACGCTAGCGATACCGTAATTATTGCATCTGTGTACGATAACGGCAGTTTGAACGGCGAAAGACCGACGAAGAGTGATGGAAAATTGTGGAAAATCTCACAATTCGCCGTAATTATAGAATGACATGTATAGTGACACACGAGATCGGTGAGTTAAAGTATTATAACAGCCCTAAATGTATTGATAGGGCTACAAATGTCGCTCAAAATACTAAATATGTTGTGTTTTATGTGCAAAAAAAAATGATTTTCCGTAAGTAACTTTTACTGTAGAGCTACGGTGTTCTTGCCTCTTAAGGCACCGCGTATCGGTCGCGTCTATCGCTAGAATGCCGACAGTGAAAATAACAATAATAATCTCAAAAAGGCCATGAAAGCGATAGATTTGTCGATCTACTAAAATGCATACCGTACGTGAAATTGTCAGAGTTTAGTTTGTAATAATAACAAATATTAGAAAAGTTCACAAACATTTACAAATGAGGATTCCCATTGGCATAAAATATACTTTACATATTATATCTAGCAATTTGTTACATTTGAAAAGTATTCCATGTACTGTAATATATGCGGTGTGCTGGCGCACACCGCTGATTACAGTTAATGCATGGCGTGAATTTATGATTCGGAAGACAGTCAATAAAGAAACAAATTTTCATATTTGTAATGAGTTTGTATAACTATAACTATAACTTACAAAAATAGAAATCATGACAGTCATTACAGTATTCTGTTATTTTCGCTTACTTTCGAAACTCTGTCTTTTCCCTTGAAAGATCAATCTGGAAATCACGTGCAGTTTCATCCTCCTTGGCTTGAACAGCGACAACGGCTGGCCAATGTTTATATGCAAAGGGCCACAATCGATATCGAGGCACGAGCCACGACCCAGGGCCACGCCGCCGCTCCAGCGGTCACACGGCGCGGTACGCCGCTGGTGTTTTCGCTTCAAGTTCTGATATTGACGATACCAATAATTGTAAACAAACATATCACGTGACTTCGAGATACGCGCCACGGTAAGCAACCGGGAATTTCCCCGCATTTCCGCCCGCGCGCATAGCGCGCGCTGGCGTGACCTCGACCTAATTAATTATATGGAAGCTAGGAGAACAAAAGAGAATGTAGGTCGAGTTCAGTAAGTTGTGAAATACAATCGCACAAATTACATAATGTATACGACTTTACAGGCGGCTCTAATTTTAACAAAGAGACAACATATGAGAAGGTGACAATTCATTATTGAACGTAGTTCGATCTCGCTTTGTGATTGCTGATAATACAGTAGATTATGGTCATAATTATGTCGTTTTTTGCAATGTTTAGTATAGGAAATTAGTATAGGAAATTAATTGAAATACATATTAGATCTATTTTAATGGAATCATATAATTGAAATTACTTTTATTTGGTTATTGTTGAGATGGTAAAAAACTAAAATGGGCTATGTAATTTCATAGTCATACTAAATTGATTTAATAATGACTAGTAATTGTTTGAACATATATCATGTTATACAACAAATGACTATGATGCGAGTATTATGAAGCTGTTGTGAAGAATTATAATTTATTTTATGAGATGGTACATGGTTATAGTTGCATGTGCATGTTTTATCTAGTTTTGCATATGCTTAATATATTCTTTTTCATTTGGAAATTGGAGTTTCGGTCTACTTTCCATGTTTTGTTGTTGTTTCTTAGTTGTATTGCAAATCTAGTAGGGCAAAAACAGCGCCGCATATTCTTATCAAGGATATATGCAAACGATCCCCAAATGTGGATTTTAAATAGGAATGATGTTTTCCACAAAACATGGAAACAACAGCAGGTTTACGAAGGTCGATCGTTCTCTTGGCAATTCAAAAACCTTGTCAAAACTAAAAATCACCGGATATTCAATTAAACGTCCGAAACGACGAAACATAATCCCTTTTCGAGTTCCCGCGCAAAATGCGATGTTTTGGCGCGCTTCGCTTTGCATGCAAATGCAGCACGTGGTCGCGGCCGCGTGGCGAGGGACGGACGGGCGACCCTGGGATATGGATTGGGACACTGTACTGGGAGAGAACGTTCGTGAAGTGCTTTGTCTGCCGCGCGCGCGTGGAGTGCTTTGTCTGGTACTCGTTCGTTGTTCGTTTATGTTACCTTTGTCGGCTGTGATGTGTACACAATTACAAAACTAGATATTATTGCAGCAAATTTAATCAAGTGTGATGACATCAAGCAGAACTAGCCAGGTGATACACTTTGACTCTTCAACAGAAACATCTGCTAGTACTATTTGGGATTAGAATCATACAAAGCAATGATGCCGCATTTATTTGGCAAATTGCGAAATACAAAAAGTAAGATCATTATATTATCCGCTTCAAGTACAGGAAAGACCTTTCTCTCAGTTTTGATTACCGTATCTGCTAAATCATTTCACTGTGAACAACCATTCGGTGATATGATAAACCCTCGGTTCCCGCCAACCGAAACCGCGCGGTACTTTTATATACCTACTTACGACCGTTACAAATAGTTTTACCTACTTGCAAGTTGCAAATAAATATTTAAAAAAAACAAGGAAAATGCAATCCATGTTAACAAACATGTACCTTCAAAATGTTACTGTTTTCTGTTCAAACTGTTCAGGTCAAACTCAAAAGAAACGAGAATGGGAACAAGGGAAGCATGAGCTGAGGGAGATGAAGAATTTGATAGAGAGAGGGGAAGAGAGAGGGAGATAAATGGGGACGACTTTGGTACGATAACGCGGGTTGCTATTTTTAGATCACCCACTCAGCATTCGATCGCGCTGTGCTAGCTGCATGCATGCAGGTCGAAGTATAGGGTTCATTTTTCTGTCAACAAAAATGCACGTTCTCTGAACGTTCGTTGAGAGCCAAGTAGGGTGAGTCATATAAAAATGCAGTACATACATGCGGATAAAGGCTGAATACACTTTGTTTACAAAGTGTATATAATTTCCGAGGTGAATGCCATATCGCACGTAGTTTATCCTGCAACTAATCAGATGCTCATCCGAAATTGCAGATGAAATTTCCAAATGTTGCACCTTTTTATAAAATAATTTGCTACGATTCTCCAAAAGATTCTGTATATGTATAATTGCCTTTGCTAGCAAGTGGTGGTGTTGAGGTGGGGGTTACCTCCCGGTGGAAATTCGCTTTCCCCAAGCCTCACGGGTTAAAATGTTCCTAACAAATACATTGCAAACAAACAAGATTTAGGCCTACCCAAGTCCCAAGGCCCATTCCCCGCCACCCCCCCCCCCCCCCCCCCCATCCCCTACGTTTTGACATGGCCGCTAAAGTAGAGAGAGAATGTACTTTAAAAATTTAAAAAATTTTAAAAAAAACAACAATCTTCACATTATATTTTGGATTACTATACTAGTACTAGTAGTATACTAGTACTATTCAAACATATGTAAATTTATGGCGGATTCCAGAATAAACTATAAAGACTAACATAGTTATATACTTATACTATAAGTATATAACTATAATACTATAAGTATATAACTATAAAGATTATAATTGTGGAACAAACACGTACTACAGTAGTAATATATGGTACGGGGAGTAAACACGTACTACAGTAGTAATATATGGTACGGGGAGTATACTATAAGTACTTATAGCAAGGATGTATGGTTATAGTATACTCCCCGTACCATATATTACTACTGTAGTACGTGTTTGTTCAACAATTATAATCTTTTACCTAATAAATACTATATAGTAATATTCAATTCAACAGGGACAATTAAATAATTAAAATTAAAAACAAATGGCGCGCTTTTAAAAGCAACGATAGACACTGCTAATACTTAGTATAGGGTTAAATATAAACAAAGTGTACCATTATTATTCTTAGTCAGAACAAAATAATGATGATACACGTATTGTCATCAATGTTTCATATAACGTTCGCCGAACGCTATATTCGGTTATTCCTTATTGCGGCCGTGATTCAATGTGCACAAAGGAGCTACAAAAACATTGCAAGCGTGGGCTTCGAGTACACACTGTAAATATTCGAACGATGAACAAAGACTGAAAGAGTGAGCAGCTAGCGAGATCGGTAATATTGGCGCGCTTTAGTCACTGCACCATGCTTGTTTCTTATCGGATCGGAATGTTTGTCCACTACTCATGCTAATGAACCACTCCCTTACCACCACCTCTCAGCCAATCCGAGCGATCGTTAGAAAAACGGAGGCGGGACTTAGCGCAGAAGAACGTGGATTATGTGACGTCACGCACAGAGAGCAGCGAGTATTTTCGACATCGACATTACATGAAATGCTTGCCATTCGAAAGACCGCGCCTGAGTAGACGAACAGAACGAATTTTCCCGTCGTGTCGAGAACCAACTCTTGGATAAATACGCTGGTCACTCTCATGATTTCTCATATTATTTCTACCTCGTACATTGGATACAGCGTGACATTAGAATGCCAAGCACACTTTTTACTACCGAAATGGATCATAATGCTGACGGGCTGGAGGACCATCAAAGGGCCCTTCAGTCGTTAGCCTTCAATCTTTCCATGCTTGGATTAAATAATGAAGACGATGGACCCTCAGCTTTGGATGAACGGGGGAGAAAAAGCAGTAACATGACGGAATGTGTTCCCGTCCCAAGCTCGGAACACGTTGCGGAAATAGTTGGCAGACAAGGTATGCAATAATGTTGTAGAAATATATATTTTTGTATTTTGTAAGCGTTTTCAGGGGTATAGGAAATTTCTCATCCAGTGAAAAATTGCTGTTATCATTTTTATCAATGTTATGCAGGTACTTTGTGAGTGCAACACTATATTCTCGGAACGCATGTATTGCACGCGCTGCATTGATAACTTACGTGCATTGAACAACGTGGTCTCTGTACTGTGCATGTTGGACGGGGGGCGCTTTGTCTGGCGCGCTATTGAGTTCCCGCGTGTCGGTTGAGCGAATGTAGTACATTTCAAGAGACAACGTGCTATTTGAATGTGCATAGGCCTATGCACGCTACATAATAAGAACATGTGGTCAATCAGTCTATAAAGTCTGGTGTACCAGTATACGGTCCTAGGTTTAATTCTTTCTTGCATTGTCCTTGAAATATATGGCTGGTTTCTGTATTTTTAACTTGAAATCTGTGTTTTTGTTTTGTCACATGTTTGTCATGATCATGCTGCTTGCCACGCTTGATCTGGTCTCTGGCCATTAAAAAAAAAATATTATTTTGGTTTGGGATTTTTAAATTAGACACATTTCATTGTTTGTATCATTTTCAGTGGCTATTTTTTTTTTATCAACATTGATGTCTCCCGAACTTTTGAATTTAAATGTTCCAACTTATAATATTTGGCATTTTAATTCATGACATGAAGTCTAGATGGATGTTCATCATGCAAAGACAAAGTTTATAATATAACCAACATTCATTCATATGTTGACATTCCCATTGTGAAGTTTCCTTGATTTATTTGACTGACCAAGACAAATGAAAATTGTCTAGTAGATTATGGGCAAGTCATATCGATAAAGACATAATTAAAATCTGTGCTAAGTATATAATTTATATAGGGGAGGGATATGCACAAATTAAATCGCTGTAACTTGTAACTCTACATTGGTTGTTTTAGAAAATATGTGATTGCAATAATATCAGAGATTAGTTCAATCAATATTTATCCTTGCAATCTGAAGTAAACCTGTAAAATGTCATTTGTAAAAACTTAGATTTTTAGAAAATAATCAAATAACAAATTCTCAACCACATTTAAAAAGAATCTTCTTGGTTGTATTTCAGAAATTTAATTTTCCTAAAAGTTTAACCTTTTTGACTTCATTCGAGTGGGATGATATTTGAATGTCAAGTGCATTGCCCAACCTGTTACTGTTAGAAGTTCAGAGTTTGATTTGACTTATATTTTAACACAATCTCATGACAAAAATAATTAACAACTTGTGCAAGATGTGTGTGTATCCTTTATAATTTGCCTTCAGGATTGATATCACAGCCTTAAATGCATAATTTGCAGTGTTCTGGGTAATAATATATCAACAGACAAAACTTTCAAAAGCATCCTGTTAAGTGTTAATGATGCCTATGTACATAATGTAGTATTCAGCAAGCAGGTTTCAAGAGTGCTACAAAAGTATGTTGCCAGAGTAGTCTCATGGGCTGGGTTCCAATTTATAAAAACATTTTAAATTATAGTTAGTGGATTTATCAACTTGATCTCATGAATTCCCATGTAATTTGTACCACATTTTCATGAATTCAGGACCTTTTTCGATAATTAGGAGGGGGGAACATTTTTTTGATCCCTGCTGACTTATTTTGTTTTTTTTCTTTAGAAATGTTACTGGTCATGATCACAAAATTGAACCCCCGCCCCACCCCAACAAGTTACATTTTGTGGCAAAACTATACTTTAGTAGGCTAAATTGTTTTTGCAGAATTTTGGTTGCCAACTTCACATTTTCATACTGCCCAATAAATCTGACCTATAGCCACCAAATTTAAGGTTAGGGTTGAAGTTAGCGACCACAAATAATATAGCCTACTAAAGTATAGTTTTTCCCATTTTGTATATTACCTGTACTTGTACCCGATGCTAAATTGTTGAATATGCATTTTTCAAATGTACATGTACATGTGTGTTTAAAATTAAAAGGCAGTCTTGGAAAATTGGATGTCTAAAATTTGATCATATACTCCTGCAGCATGATGGTACAACATGTGTACTGTATACAATCACTTATCACTAGTTATGCATTTGTAAGAGTAGGAAACGGTGAGCCATGGGCTTGGGCATTGTCCAACAAGCTGTAAACTGCCGCCAAAATCATCAATGGGCCCTTTTATTAAACCTGCATGCTGATAAATGCAAAACTTTTTTGTTATTCACATTTTTATTTTTGTGCAGACAAGACATGAAAGCCCCTAAATGTTATTTATTGTAGAGTTCATCTCCACGGGAACCCGCGACTTTTTGTTTTACATCGAGTCGCAACATTTATTTTTCAACCAATTATTTAATTTCAATTTAACCAGTTGTGATTCCACAATATCCCCCCCCCCCCCCCCCCCATCAATTTGTGTTAGTGTTTATCCAAATTTTTAAGTGAGCATACATTTATGGCAAAGTGCCAACTTGAAAATCTATTATTTCCTCATAGCTTGTGTGAATTGTGTGTTCTTCAAGTATGCTACATTACATGTTTGTGTATGCCATGAAAATTTTCAGTGCAATGTTCTGCCTGTGGCTATGGGCATGTATTGGCTCTCGTTAGCTGTCCAGGGCAGGGCTGGTCCAGGGCATAGTCATTTGTTATTCTTGGTCGATCATCCCCTTCACATTATTTCATAATTATGACGACGCATATTTCTCTAGTGACCAAAACAAGTGACTCAATATTATGACACATTTTAACTTGTTTTTGTTCAGTAGCTTCCATGACAGTATGCATTTGTTTTCTTCCGGCTAGGACTTCCCGAGAAATTTCCAGAAATTCTCTTTGTTTTCATTTGTTTTGCAAGTTATCTATTGTTAAATGCACTTGAAAAGTTGTTTTTTCCACATATTTTAAGACTTCAGTAGATTAATTTGTCCACCTTTTTGATATGTGTTGCTCTTTTAGGCTTCATAATTTCTGTATACTATATGTACTTCTTTAGATAAAACTTTATGTCAAAGTCTATTTAAATGTTGGTATTATGAATTATTGAGTTTCAAACTTGATTATTAACCAATTTAGTCTCATTTTTATCTTCCTGCAGGCTGTAAAATCAAGGCTCTGAGGGCGAAAACAAACACATACATCAAGACGCCAGTGCGAGGAGAGGAGCCCGTCTTCGTAGTAACGGGGAGGAAGGAGGATGTAGCAGCAGCAAAGAGGGAAATCTTGCAGGCAGCAGAGCACTTCAGTCAGATCAGGGCAAGGCGGAACCAGGGTCACTCGGGCGTACCTCCTGGGCCCCCTCCACCTAACATCCCCGGCCAGACGACCATCCAGGTGCGAGTACCATACAGGGTGGTGGGTCTGGTGGTCGGTCCTAAGGGTGCCACGATCAAGAGGATACAGCAGCAGACGAATACATACATCGTGACGCCAAGCAGAGACAACGAGCCGGTGTTTGAGGTGACTGGGCTTCCCGAGAGCGTAGAGAGGGCGAGGGAGGAGATTGAGGCGCACATTGCCATGCGCACAGGAGGGCTCATCGACTCCACCAGCCCCGATGATGATTTCGCCAGCAACGGCACGGATAAGGGCATGGTGGATGATGTGAGCCTGTACAAGAATGGCCCCAGTCCCTTCGCAGCACCGGTGGGTGGTGGGTCAAAGCCAATCATCCAGAGAAGCAGCAGCGACAACTACTTCTTCCCCACCAACATCACGTTATCGACGACATCGACCACCAACAGTCACACCACCAACAACGCCAACAACGGTACCACAGAGTTCAACCCTCTTGCCAACTCCTTCACCTCTGCAGCAAGGTCCGCGTACAATCTGTTCAACGGCTCCAACCCCGAGCTGGGAGGAGAGCAAGGGTTTGAAGCTCCAGTACCACCGACTGGCCTCACACCCCAGCAGCAGTTGTCGCTGTGGCAGGATCTGACGAGCGGAGCGCAAACCTTCGCCATGAACCAGATCTCGAGGAGAAGCAGCAGCATCAGCTCTGGGAGCAACGAGCCTGCCGTCAACGGCATCAACGAGCATCCCCCGGCGAGGCGCATCTGCAGCGACCCCCTCGCTGGCGGGATCCCTATTCTTCCAGCGCCCATGCAATCGGCCTTCCCCATCACGTCGTCGAGTAGCACGTGCAGCAGTCCGACAGATTCCATCGGCTCCGGCTCCGTGTCTGCCCAGAGTAAGAAGCAGTGTATGGTGTGCTGTGACAATCAAATTGTCGCAGCTCTCGTGCCATGTGGTCACAACCTGTTCTGCATGGAGTGTGCCAACTCGCTGATCAACAAGGAGAGTTCTGTATGTCCTATGTGCCAAGAGCCCGTTACCCAAGCCATTCGTATCCAGTTCACGTAGAAATACGCCCCTGGATAAGACTGGCGCTTGTCCCCCTCCACTGTGTACACATTCTCGTTGATTTTCAACGTAAAGCTATATAAAGTACTCCCCTTTATGAAGAGATATTTTTTCATATGAATTTTGTTATATTTCTAATTTTTAGAGGTCAACATTTTTGTCTATTTGAGTTGTGAGTGAAGAGAGTGTTTCTTATAAAATGCAAATATTCAGTTTTTATTTCATGTGTATTGATAATCATAGTAGAGATTATGAAGGACAAAGTATTTTATTCAACTTACAATAAAAAGATTCTATTTGATACGATATGTCTACAGAATAAAGGTCTTATTTAATTTGAATTTATCAGCTGGATGTTTTTGTAAGAGCTTTATTTATGAGAGAGCATTCAGCATGTACAGTAAACTATTGTTACAAATGAAGAGTATTAAGAAAAACAAAGTTTTCATTCTATAGCATATTTGTCAAGTAACCATGACACTTTCAGTTATTAGAACCACGGAAATAATGAAATATATCTAAGTATTACTCAATTATATTTTACCCTGTGGATTTTAAATAGTTGTGACAATAGAGGTTATTTTTATTCTATTTGTATTGGGACTGGAACCCACAACATGGTGCCCGCCATTTGGCCAAGCATTTAACCTATGTACTCTAATATTTGTATAAAAGATACTTTGTAATACAGCGTTATTTATGTTACACTTATGTTTTTTATTTTTTAATATATATTTCAAAGCTGTCTAAATGTGTTTATAAATTCATATGTATGTAGCTTTGATATATTGACCAAATATTCCATGATATAACTGATAAAACTGAAAGAATTCTCCATTTATTTTCCTTTAAGCCCATCCTGCATTCAGCCAAATTACGTATTTCAGAAAAAAAATATTAAAAAATTATTACATAAAATGAGAGTTTTATTTTTTGTCAGAGAAATAGTTAAAATGTATAAATTATTATGTTGCCGAGATATGTGATTGTGTGCTGGTTTTGTACTTCATTTTTTATATTTTTTCCTTTATATGAGAATTATCGCATTCACTGGCATTAAGTGCATCAGTTTCTCGGATATGTGTTCAACCTCTTTGCCAAGTTTTCGTAAATAGAAAGATGGAAATATAATTATATATTAAAATATAAAGATGGACATATGGAAAATTTTGCTATTTTTGTAAAAAAAAAAATTAAATGATTCCTCTGTATAAAGTGAATTTTGAAATTGCTGCAAACGTAGAAGATTCCTTTGTTGCCATGGTATCTAAAGAAAAAAGGTGTTGAATATCGTTTAATATTGCACCGTTAGCCAACTCTTCATAGTCCGTCTAAGTACAGTACATGTAGGTAATAAGAAAGATTAATAAACCCAACCATCTGTGACATGGAAGTACATCCGAGCAGTGTCTTACAAGACTGACAATATTATGACGTCACATGACCTCAAGACTTGTTTTTGTCACGCCAGCATATCCTTGGACTAACTCAACTTCTACTCAAAGATCAGCTCTTTTAGAGAGAGAGAAATATTATGAGAAAAGCATATTCTAATTTTTTATTCTAACTATCGTGTCACCTTGTCATAGTCTTTGTGTGCGAATCTGTGGTGTTTGTGTTCATTGTCCAAGAAATTCAGCTTTATTGTACAAGATTATTTGTGACCAAAATGTGAAGTCTTATGTGTATTATATACTGTAAATGTTATTTTTGTTAAAGAAAGAAAAATGCAATCAATCAGTAAGTAGTTAATAAACAGGATGACAGTCCGGACTGACAGGTTCTATTTAAGCACTGAACTTCAAGATGAATGAAACCCATGAATTTATCAATTACATGTCTGAAATTAGGTATGAAAGGAAAATAAGCGCCCATTTGCAAAGACCTCTTTACACCAACTCATCTCCATGCTAAAAGGGGAAATGAAGGCCTTCTATCGAACACCTGGAAATTAGCAAAACTGGTTGGCTGAACCAAAAAGGAAAAATATATGTTTTTTTTTTTAAGAAGGCTGCATTACATTCACAAGCAAGGCAAATTGCAACAATTTGTTTTCTCCACAGTGGCAGGAAATGCCAATTCATTAACACAATTGCAAATGTGACATGATATGTAATGCTTGAAATACATCCATAGGTTTCATTCCGCAACATTCTAAATGTTTGATTTCTGTGTACAGGACATTATCTTTGTCAAAGGTGGTGTTTTATGGGACGTCTCCCGAAGCCGGGGGACTTCTTGATATTCAGTACTGAGGAGGCTTAGTGGTATGCACACTACATGTATATGACACAACAGTTGAACGTGTACAGACACAACTATGTAGATCTTGTATGTATAGCTTCACTTGCCTATACCAATACCCAGACTAGACGAATATATGTGTACAATGCAACCCAAACAAGTGCTATTTTTGTTCCAAAATTGGAATGTTAGTTTTTAGTCTATCCTTTTCTTACCAGAAATCAGTATTTTTTTAATCCTCCTTTTTCCATTTTTCCTATTTCTTATGTATGATTCTGAAAACTAAAAAAGAAGTGATAGAGCTGAACATTCTGTTTAGTTTAACTATGCAAACACAATAATGCCAGTTTTTCTTAATCAAGTTTTGCATATTGACTAAAATATTTTAATTGTATTTTTCAAAGTGATAATCATTTACTGAGTAAACTTTCGTATAATTAATAAATGTTTGATACTCGGAAGTATGATCATTTAGCCTCAATTATTCAAGTATAGAAATCTGACTATTCAAATTATATAGTATTTATTAAAAATCAGAATTACCCAGTACTTTTGTATATGTTCAAATTAGAAGAATTTTGGCATCGTGTACATTATAGGTGTTTGGTGCATTGAAATTTCAAATCAACAGGGGCCACCTTCCGTGATGTTGGGGTCATTTTTATCTCCGCAAAGTTTGGTCTGAATTATTATTTGGTTTTGAAAGACATGAGACTTAAAAAAATAAAAGAAAGAAATATTATCAATCTTGCACAATTAAATGTCAGAACTACTAGCAATGAATCAACTTCAAAAAGTTTTCAAGTGTTGTAACACATTTTTTAACCTGTTCATGCAAAAGAATTCCAGAGAAAAGAATTTACGATGTTGTGTTCAAGCAATAAAAAGCTTAAATTTGTTCAGAAAATAATCCATTTTGTCTGCATGTGAAATTTTGTATTGTACTCTCAACTCTGCACCAACGTATGTTGATTATTGAATTGAATGTCATGAATGTGTGTGTATTTGAAGTGATCTATAGATGGTGATACAATACACATGTTAAAGTGATCCATTAACTTTTAAATTTCCCCCAAAGTAATGCTTGAGACTTCAATCATATACCAATTTCATTGTAAGATTCTTGTGTGAGAATTTCATAGAAAAGTTTACCTAGTGAAAAACCCCCAAACAAATTTATGACAAACCATAAGGCAAAATAAAAAAAAAAACATGCGTCCCCGCCCGCTTTCTTTTTTGGAGGCTGCCTGCTTTTTCTTTTTTCTTTTTTTTTTGTGAAAAATCCGAAAAAAAGAGGAGAAAAAAAAGGGTAAATTTCGTGATTTTTTTGGGGGAAAAAATGATTTTGAAAAAGATCGTACTTTTAATATAGACTCATTCGTTATTTTGGATAAATGGGTCAGTCGGCCATTTTGAAAAAAGTCGGCCATTTTGAAGAAAGAAAAAAAAAAAGGGCCTCCTTCCTTTTTTCAAAAGAGCAGGAGGCTAAACATGTTTTGTTTTTTTATTTGGCCTAAGCAAGAGAAGTGGGACAGCTCCAAGTGATTTTGGTTGAAATCGTACAAAGTTAATAGATCACTTTCATTCCGCATGAGACCTCTGACTGATTGTATGCGACTAAGCGAGTGACTGCAAGTGTGCGTTTGTATTGAGACCAGAATGTGACAAATGATTTATAATCATTTATTTACAAACGAATATCATTAGGCCATGAAAAATAAATTGTTGGATTGGCGGAACCCGCCCGACCCTAAAGGTTTTTAAATATTTGTATTTAATTTTTTTTATTCCAATTGCGATATGTGTTATGTGTGTGTTTTTGTGTAGTTGTGCGAATCCTGGAAAAAAAAGAAAAAAAAAACCCTACCTACCTACCTACCTACCCTAATTTTTGGTTGCCCGTTACTCCAATCCAACAATTTGTTTTTTTGGGCCTTGGCGATATTATTAACGATGATTTATATCATTTACAATTACAGTATCAATCTCAATTTGTTTCTATCTCTCCACCTAGCTTGATAAAAACCATGTTACACCATTGATTATTTTATAACTAAAAATGCTGCTGTTACAGGTGCCCCAACAATAACATGTCGTGAGATAAGTTTGTAGATTCATAACTCGGAAGAAAAAGAAATATGGCTAAGAAATTAAATAATGTGAAGTGAATGTGATGTACTTAATGTGATACAGTATTTTTTTCCCTTCATTTTTAAGTGAGGATATTTGGTTAACTCTTTCAATAATAGACGAACAAAGAACTTCACATCTCCCTTCCACTCTTTGTGAATGATCAGAACGGTAAAATTTGATGAAAGAAAAATATCTGCAAGGGGGAAAAAAGAAATCCTTATCCGCCATGTGCTGTGAGGAGAGCATGTGTGCAAAGTAAACAAAGGATTTAGAGAAAAAGAGAGGATAGAAAAGAACCCAGAAAAAAAAAGGGAGGGAGAATGAGGGTAAAACCCCAACAAAGAACGTTTCATCGGTTTGGTCTTTTGTCTCCCTCGTCCATGCGATGCTTGGGTGCACGAACAAAGAGATCACTCTGCTCGATCTGTATTGCACTCCTTTGCATGCTCAGAGCTGATGTGAACAAAGAGACTGGTTCTGTACGATCATGGTAGTACGTTCTGGCAATGCAGCATGGCAGCTCACTCATTGGTAGCGCGTGTACTGTGCCTACCACGTGGTGGTGGGTGATGGTAATCACTGGTGATAGTGGTGCCGTGGTGGTGGTGGTGATGTTGATGGTGGTAGTTGTAATGGTGGTGGTGGTAGTTGTAATGGTGGTGGTGGTAGTTGTAATGGTGGTGGTGGTAGTTGTAATGGTGATGGTGGTAGTAGTTATGGTTGTAACTTGTAATGGTGATGCCGCGATGGTGGTTGTGGTGATGGTAGTGGTGGTGCCAATGATGTTACAGTTGTGATGGTAGGTGGTGGAAGTGGGGTGGGTGGTAGGCACATTATCAACATGTTCTCTCCTGTTTTGGGGCCTCCCAATTCTGCCATAAAACACAGATCCAATTTCGTATACATAATGTCATAACTCATGTTTTTAAATTGAAATTTTATCTTAAAAACCCAGTCGCTGGGAGAATACACATGTTTGAAAAATGTGTTTTCTTACTTTTATTCAGGTTTCTCTGTATGTTTTTTCTAATAACTTGGTAAAAACCTGTCCTAGTAGCCAACTGAACTGCCTCTTGTGGTCACCAACCATGATCACCTGCAGAGAAACACACTGTCATGGAACCTGTCTATAGAGGTCACCTGTGTACAGTGGCCTCTTTTCTTGTTTCCCTTCAGTGGTCGCTTTACACAGATTTGACTATATTTTGCTTTCTTCATAGATGTTGCCACCATGCTCTCCTCAATGCCTGTCTTACTTTAGTTTGTCAGTATGTATGTATGTCTGTCTGTCTGTCTTTTTTCCCTAGCTCTTTCTCCCCTCTTTCTTACACTCTCTCCCGCTCCCCCTCTGGCCCTTCCATGTTGCCTCACGTCTCCCCTCTCCCATTCGTGCAGGCCATGTATGCTATTTAGCATTTCAGGGTTGTCCAAATACCAAGCTTCTTCCCTTGGGCTTGGGTTGCTTTAATTCCCTGCCATGTTTATTTGTCCGTCTTGTCCTTCTTTCTCTCGTTCTTCTTTTCTTCTCCGCTTATCTAGGGTAAATGTTTGCAGAGGTCAAGGCACGTTTAAGTGTCCTTTTCAAATTTTATCTGTCACTTGAGCATTTGTCTACATTTTTTTTTCAGTAAAAAAACATATTACAACAGCTTTTTTGTACATGTACATGTACAATCAAACCTGTGTATAGGAAACGAGATTAGTGGCCCCTGTAGACAGGTGATCTCTATAGACGGGTTCCATTTCACTAGATTTCTCTGCACGTGATCACTTTGGTTGACACTATAGGCAGGTGGTCACTAAGACGGGTTTGATTGCACATGTAATAGATATATCTCTGATATTGCATATTTATCTGTATTTTCCACTTGAATTCATACAAATATGATATTTAATGAGTACGTTGTCGTCCATTTTTTCACGCAATCAACCCTATAAGAATTTACAACAGCGAGATTTGTTATGGCAGTAATAATTCACTCTGTCTGACAGTTAATGTGTATTTGTCTAGATATTTTTCAGATAAGAATTGCTTTCCGTTATGCCAGTTCAGTGGACCACTATTTGTAAAAAAAAACCACTTGTCTGTGCCATTTAATTGTTACAGTGTTTTGAATGAATATGAATTAGCAGGGACTTATTTGCCATCGCAAATTAAAATCAGATATTTTAATAATTGGAAACAAAATTAATATTTATTTTTGAGGGCTACTTTTCAAGCTTGCCTGTGTGAAAACAACACTCTAAAATTGGTTTTGCATTGGACAGTATGCACATTTAAAGGGGGCTCTTTTTGGCATTTCGGGGGCAAATTCGCCCTGTGCCCATGCTTCCAATTTCCATTTTGTAATTGTTTTTAAATTGTCTGCTATTTCCCTGAGCTATATTATGGTTAACGTTAACCTCAAGTGGCTTTAGGTGACCCCAACCTACATTAGACTTATGTCCAATTATACATGCTCAGTTGCTTACAAGGAAATATTGACTGATAGCCCTATCAATTATCATCAGTGAACCATATCAAATAGTGTCCCACTTCATTCTGGTTGCTGAAGTTTTTGTTGTTAGTTGTTATTATATACAGAAAACTATTCTCTTTTACCGAGTTTGATTTCTGTTATGTGTACTAGAATTTGTTTGAACATTAGGTCATAAGGTTAATGATAATAAAATATCAATATTTAGCGTCGAGAAAGTGACACAGGCAAACAAACTCACACACACATTATTAAACAAAACATGAAACCATATATTTGTTTATTTGCAAATCTGGTAAAACAAATTATTACCAATCTGAGAAAAAACGTAAATATTTTGATTCCAAAACATCGCCACACACAACATCTACTGACACTCACACAAACATGCGAAAATCCCAATGAAATGGTTGGTACATGGGGCTTCAAACAACAAGATTATCTGGATAGAAGAAACATAATGGCACACACTAATGCAATGCCTCTGCGAAGCCCCACTGTAATGAAAACATACCAGTCTGATGCAACATAAATAAGCCAGGGGCATAGCCATGTGGGGGAGAATCAGTTGGGTGGGGGTGGGGTGGGGGGGGGGGCTAGGGGCTGGGGCAAGATTTTGATTTTGATAATAAATAAATATGGGGTCATGTTATTGCTCAAACCTGTTCGCCTCCCACAATGGTGGAGGGGGTGGGGGACTCCCACAATGGTTGGAGGGGGTGGGGGACTCCTACATTGGTGGAGGGGTGGGGGATGGGGGAAGGGCTGCAACAGACAAGACCCTCTATTGGAGAATGCCCCCCCCCCCCACCCATCTGAAATAAGCACAGGTTATTATGGCAGGGGTCACAGGAATGGATTCTACAATGTGCGTAATGCAATACGGAGGGCTTTGCTTAATGTAAGCCTGCATATTAGCTTTCACTTTTATGGGATTAACGGAGCTTCCAGTGGAAATGCTGTTAGTGTTACTGCACGTATAATGTTTTTTCTCTAAATTGTAATGGTATTCTCGATTACACTGTTGTATTTATATGACAGAATTAACCGTGTTGAATTTATATGACACAATTACCCATGTTGTATTTATATTACACGATTTATCTGTTGTGTATAAGTGATAGTGTATTTTCACACTGTCTTTGTTTCTACTGGTTCACACCATAAACATGTTTGTGTGTATATGTTCCATGTGTTTGGGGGGGGGGAGGGGTCATGACTCATAACTCTATTCAAAACCATTGGGTACATATATTCATTTTTCCATAGACCATTGCCTGACAAACAATTTAATTTCAAAAATATATTTGATGTTGATAACATGAATAAGAGATTTATTTATAATCATCTGGTAAGGCTCATCTTGCTATTGCTAAGGTTAACCCCTTCCCTTCGAAATTCAGAAATCCCCATAGACTTTGTACACAGCCCACCCGGTTCCCGTCATCAAGGTGTTAAAATAAAAACATTCTCTCTAATCTATGCAGAGTCAAACAATGCATATAATTATAAGTAGGTACCCTACTGCCTTGTGCTAATGTACTTGACCAAATGCAATACTTTGCTCCACTTTGCTAGACAGCATGAAGTAGTATCAGCCCTGCTTATTAAGATTCCGCACTTTTACAGGACGGAAGAGGTGTTTTGATTAGCATTCTGTTCAGAGATATGACAGCCCGCTTTCTCTTGTCATCTTCCTACCATCCCTACGGCCACCCCACCCTCACTTATGCATGCATGCATGCATGCATAAACCAGTGAGCTCCTACCTCAATGCATTAAAGGCATATATGCGTGGGTTATAAAGGGTAGTCAGCAAATTCCAACTCGACTCCACCGTAATCTCTCGAGGTAAACTCACGATATGTGTTGGATCGATCGAAGAGAGGTGCTTCGAAATATCTGAACAAAGGCCTTCTTATGAAATTGCATGCAGCAAACAAATTTCTCACGCTGTCACCTAGGCATCAAACGGCGGCACTTTGAAGTCGGTTGCGGTTAAGCGTGTTACGTGATATTTTTCGCTCGTAAACATCTCTGATGGATCTCCATTCGACTAGTACAAACATTCCGAACGCGACTATTTTTGATGCATTTTTGACTCGGGTATTCGGAAGTGGGACAGTTTGCGATCGCTACTTATAACTGAGCCAATGGGGATTACGTACCGTGCGTAAAAGTGCGCAAGATGGATCCACGCGTCTAATAACCCACGCATATATGCCTTTAACATCCATGCCTGGATGAGATCACCCCCTTGTCTTAGGCTGTATGTCTGTGTGTGTGTGTTTGTGTGTGTGTGGGTGCCTATGTGTGTCTGTGTCTGTGCCCGTGTGTGTGCGTGTGTCTGTGTGTGTGTGTGTGTGTGTGGGTGCTTATGTGTGTATGTGTGTGTCTATGTATGTGTGTATGTTTGTACAAAGTTAACGGATCACTTTAAAAACATTCCTAACCTTCATCTGTGTGTGTGTTCGTGAACGTCTGCCTATGTCTGTGTTTGTGTGAGTGAATGTCTGCTTGTGTCTGTGACCATGCATGGTGTGGGGATGTAAAACAACAATACATACAATGACATATACAGTCAAATCTGTGTATAGTGACCACCCAAGGGAAACGAGAAAAGTGGCCACTGTAGACAGGTGATCTCTATAGACAGCTTCCATGACATTTGTTTTCTCTGCAGGGGATCACGTTCAGTGGCCACTATAGGCAGGTTTGACTGTATGCATACACAAACACACAAACACACATACACCTGGATACATGTACATACAGATTAAGTCATACACATTCAAGTATACACCACATAATGTGCGTTCACACATAAACGCATACACATGAAAAAACACATAATATGAATTCACATACCTACATATATGCACACATATACAACCACACACACACATGCACACGCACACACACACAAACAGACAAATGCACTTACATGCACACCCACATACACATACACACATGCGCATGCAGGCACACAAACACACATACTCTCAGTTCAAACGTACATATTACATACGCATAAACACAACTAATATATTTCCTCCTCATACTTCTGATCCCATACAGTGTAAACCTAGATATATTATTCTCTAACCCTGATTTGGGGTCCCTGGTCATCTCAAGTGCATATTATATTACCCTAGCTACTCTATGTGAACCTGGAACTTGGTGGACATCTTTTATGAATTATAGAGAACAGGGAAAGTGATTCCTGAAACTACAGTGGATCCTCGTTATACTGAGGAGTTTGGGATTATGTATTTGTTAACGGGGTAGGAAAATATATGGGGGCTGAGGGCGATTTTGCCCCCTAATTTTCCAAATAGCCCCCTGAAATCAGAAGGTAGCCCCTAAAATTACCAAAGGTAATTATGTTTAAATTTTCTGGTAAACTAAAAAGGGTTTACTGTGTTATGCAATGTTATGCAACCCTGGTAATTGGCTTACTTTGTCGATCCAATCATTTTCATCAATAATGCATCTTTCCATCTATTGACTCCATCCATCCATCCATCCATCCATCCATCCATCCATCCATCCATCCATCCATCCATCCATCCATCCATCCATCCATCCATCCATCCATCCATCCATCCATCCATCCATCCATCCATCCATCCATCCATCCATCCATCCATCCATCCATCCATCCATCCATCCATCCATCCATCCATCCATCCATCCATCCATCCATCCATCCATCCATCCATTCATTCCATCTATCCATCCATTTATTCATTTTCAATACATTCATCTATTGGATTCATTCATCCATCCATCCATCCACAATTCTCAGAGTTTACTCATGACATACCAAGAGTATGCAACATTTACAGAAGGATAATCACAAAATACTTCATAAACTCAATGTATTCTTGTTTCAGTTGGTATTTAATGGACTTCAAGATATTTCACACCAAACTCAAATGTTTCACAAAATATTTCAGACATTCAATGTATTTATATATCATATAACTATTAATATCAAAATACTTTGTAACAATCATCAACGTTAAACCAATATATATAACAGAAAAAGAAGAATCTCAATGAATTCATGCAATTTGAGTTTTATTACTAGGTTTCTAAGATTATCTGTACACAAATATACACAAATCTTACAAAATGAACAATGACTATGACCCCGTTTACAGTGAGAAAAAGGCAGGGCCGGGCCAGGCCCGGGCCAGGCCGCGGCCGAGTTGGCCCCGCAATTTTGTGCGTTTACAGTGCGAGGCCAGGCCGCGGCCTACATTGTAACCTTCCAATATTTTCTCGTAGTGGCGCTCTGCATGTAAACAAACGATAATTTTGGGGGGCGCGCCGGGGGTCACAGTGTAGATCCGGTCGCGCGCGCGCGGGATATTTCCAATGAATCTTTTCCCCAATTCCCTATGTTTATGCATGTTAAATGCACGGCGAACTTTCGAATATCACAGCTGCCCGTACCTAATATAATAATTGATTAATCTTTGATCTCGACGTACTTGGCTTGACACACCGAAGAAAATACCATGAAAGCGTGGGTTCGATTGTTATGGTACGGCGTCATTATCCTATGACGTAATGATCCTTTCACTTCCGGGGTAACAGTTGGCCCCGCAATTGGCCGCGCAATTGGCCCCGGTGCGTTTACAGTGAGAAAAGGCCGGGCCAGGCCGAGGCCGAGACTACCTCCAGAGCTGGTCCAAATGCGCGGCCAGTTTGGCCTCGCAATTGGCCGCGCAATTGGCCCCGGTGCGTTTACAGTGCGGGGCCAGGCCGCGGCCTGGCCCGGCCTGGCCTGGCCTTTTGCTCACTGTAAACGGGGTCTAACTCTAAAGAAAAGTGTATGCTTGGCATAGAAGTTGTGCCTGTTTTGATTTCAGAGACTTCATAACAAGCAGCAGGTCCAAAGTGCACACTGGCTTGACAACTGAGGGGGATTTAATTATACCTGCAAAATTGATGTGTTTATGTTTCTACTTTACATCCACTAGAAACAGAATTGGATGAACTACAATTATACAATCGTTCTGTTACAAATTAAAGGGATAGTTGAGTTTTGGTCAACATGGCCAAACTGAATTATGGAATCCCAAAACTGTACCATAACATTACAAACTAATAGTTATAACTCCACTATGCTCAAAAGATATACAAAATTACAAACGACCAAGTAAAAAGCCTGTTATCATTCAAAAAGAGCCATTCAAACTCACGAGGGTGCTCTCTCTAAAAACTCGTTGGTTTCAACCATTTTTTATAAAAAATTGTGCATGTGATGTTTTGTTGAAATAATGATTAAATAGAGAGATCATCAACAACTATTATCAACAACTATTTTAAACCTCTTTTGTAAAATTTTGGAAAAGTGTAAGCATTTCAAAAAAATAAATCTCAAATCATCGAATAACCTGGGACCCCAGGTTTATTCCGATCGGATATATTTATGGATATTTCAGCCGTCTCTGAACCAATTTTGATCAAATAAAGTTTATTCTGTCATTAAAACTGTATGTTCATTCAAATTTAACACTCAGATCAGCTTTTCATTACCTCACAACAAAATTATTTTGTGCAGCTCCCTCCATACCAAAACTCAATTATCCCTTTAAGTTATCAATCACACAACACACATAATATGCAATATATAAACCAGGGGAAATAATTTTTCCTTTTTCTTTTTTTTCCTCTTTTTTTTGTTGGGGGGGGGGGAGCTACTTTTAAAGCTTGTTTACATCAGAATATAATAGCACACAATAATCTGTTTACCATTGAAATCTATGGGAAATAATATGGCTTTTTATAGATCATTCATATACATGCTAATATCAAAATATTTACGTGATACAAGGATACAACACATGTACTCACCCAAATAAATATACATTTATGAATGATTAACTAATACATGCACAAATACATGCACACATAATTATGCACACACAAACAAATTTACAAAATGGACAACTAAGTTAAAAAAACAAAACAATTTTTTCATGAACATGGCCCTCTTTCTAAAAATGATTCTAATCATTGTAAGTGTCCAATTATTGCAACTACTGCGTCAACAGCCAATCAACACGGAGCAATTTTAAGCTGTTGGCAAGGTATGCCGAGTTCAAATAATTGGACACATTCAACAATTGGAACATTTTGATGAAAGGGAGCCCACAAGCTACTTCTCCTTTAACTTTTAAGGGCCTTCGTACAACTTACAAGGGCAGTATGTTATTGTATGGGTAGGAAGCAATTTGTGGGGACACATCAAAACATGTTTTCGCACTGGGATTTTACTACAAAACTACAAGAGCATGAATAATTTATAACGACTGGGAGCTTGCTAAATGATTCCGAAAAATCCTGTTTTTTCCGGAGTCGAGTCTACAGCTTACTTCATCTCTACATCTCGTGCAATACCTCAAAACAGATGATCTACTCAGCTACCAATAAAACACTTTTCAAATACATATGTTACTGCATCATGAGAATGATGATGAGAAAAATAAACATCTAAAACAAGATTCCAGGGCCCATATTCAAGAAATCCCGCTATAGCTTAGTTCCTTGCTAAGTCTATTTCGGATGACTAGGCTAAGAATTATAGGCAAGATCTGTTAGCTGCTAACAAAGGTTAACTTAGTGGGTACCTGATGCTTACCCAAATGGACCCTAGTTGGGGACTAGGAAGACTGTTTGTTGCTCAATAAACTGCACTTTAAAAATACACTTAGTAAGGAACTAGGCTAGCGGGGTTTCATGAATATGGAGCCAGGTTGACACTAATGTTATTTAACTCATTCAATACTATTTGACTTTGGTATAACATGTATTTCCATCAAACTCCAGCCCTAGTATTCAAGAGGAGCAGGACTGAAGATCAGAAGCCCATATTCATAAAAGCCTGCTACTGCTAGCTTAGTTCCATGCTATGTGTATTTCAAATGGTACATTTTAGTGTGGTAGAAACAGTTGTCCTAGTCCCGAACTGGTTTAGCCTTATCTACCTACTAAGTAAACCCTAGTTAGCAACTAAGATATCTTATTTTTAATTCTTAGCCATGTCATCAACAAATATTCTTGCAGCGTTATGATATGTACCCAGGTTAATAAGCTTACCATGTAAGTAATATTAAAAACAATGTCACTTTGGGAAACATACCATCATATGCCAGGTAAATGTGTGTTCAATAACAATACTGGTTTGTAAATATTATAATCATAATCACAAATAATATAGTAATACAGTGAAACCTGTCTATAGTGGCCACCCGTCTATAGCAGCCAACACAAAAAGTGATCCCTTGCAGAGCAAATCAATGTTATCTAACCTGTCTATAGAGGTCACCTGTCTTCAGTCGCCACTTTCCTGTTTCACCTAGAAGGTCTCTGTGCACAGGTAGGCCTATAACTGTGTATAACATACATCATAACCTTCACTCAGGGTACAACAAAGAGCTCCCTAAGCCCCAACTTCCTTGTATTAATTATTTTGGTACAATAAATCATTTATTTCTACTCTACTGATTGCCAGTTTAATGAGGCAAAGGGTTCAAGGCCAGACCAAGACAGACCAAAATAAATGGCCTACACCATCACAACTCACTGTATAGTTTCTTTTCATGTTCAAAGAATTTTCCAAAGCCGCCCACACCCACTCGCACACGAACAAGTAGCATACCACACATGAGTAACCCCACAACAATACAAGGTTCAGATTGTTCCTTTCAAAATACCAAACTTCTTCCAACTTTGCTTCGTGAGTCATAAGTTATTGTTGGCAAATGTTAATAAGCTCCATTTCAAGCTACCATGCAATGCATACATACAGAAATGTTCATGCCAATGCATGAAGTCAGGTTTGTGACTTGATCTATAGGAGAAAAACATCATACGTGTAAACAATTTCTCAAATAAGCAAAGAACTATACGTTCATGTACATGTGTGGGTGAACATGTAATTTCATCCCTTTGGAAACTTGAACTTTTTATGATTTTGATTATGATTAATAGTCTGACATTTTGGTGTAGCAAAATATATCATATTTATTAATTTAAAAAGAATTATATATAAGATGTTATACATAGAAAACTCGGGTTTTACTGTCAGAAATAAAAGGAATAAACCATTTCAAAGTGACATGAGGCAGGGTAAAATCTTATAATTATATGGAAATGTATAGATCACATTACATACACACACAATCGGATATTATGATAATGCTCACTATACACATGCACATACATAAGGGTACTACAGTCTTGCGATGTATCCGATATCATCTTGTTTATGAAACTAGTTTCTATAAAAATGAAATTCAACACTCGGTAGGTAATCAAAACTAATACCCTCTTTGCACGTTCAACTATAGTCACACGCCATTTAAAAAGACACTCCTATTATTTCCAATAATATCTCATTACATGGCCAATTAAAAGAGATCTTCACTGTATAATTAGAAGGAACAAATGGGATGTAACAAGATGGTTATGGGAGGATTAAGAAGTCACATGATTGTCACATGACATTATTACACAATATCTTTCAGTCTCTACACATGTACTGTACATGTGTGTGTGTGTCTGACTGCACTCTTCCCATGGCATAAGATTTCATACAATAAACGAAAATGAGCAAAGTCTCTGGGATTTGAACCCGAGACCGATGGATTGCTAGACCGGTGCTCTACCGTCTGAGCAAGAAAGTTCAGGTAATGGTTGTTTGTCCCAAAACCCTTTTCAAGATAATTGTACTCTGAAAATTAATAGCCCTGCTCTGAACTTCAATCAAATTTGCACAAATTAAAGCAGTTCCTTCCATCACAAATAAACCTGAAGTATTAATAATAAACTATCCAGCACAATACCTGTTTCCTGTCTGAATTATTTCCACCATCATAAATGAAATAATCAAGATTAATGACACGTGTTTATGCCATCAATAAATTTGGGCAGTCCATCAAAATTGCACTGTTGACTTCTGAAAGGCTAGATTGGTATCGACCACTGATGCGGATCACTGGATGTGGCTCTGTGCTCCACAGATGAAGCAAAAAGTCACCATCTTACAACTCACACAGAAACATAATTCAAAATTGAATGGAAAGGACTACCCTTTGAACTTCCTCTCGGATACAAAATCATACAAATTTAGTAGAATACATCTTGAGTAGTAACGTTAGTTGCATCACAGTATCTCAAACCATCTGAAAAAACTGTGGATGTGGTACATATATTATCCATCGTTTCACTTTGCTGGGGTCCGCATCCATACACTTGCCTGCTATTGGCCAGGTCAAAGCCCCAAATCTGTACTTGCCATGTCTTTCTTCCCAGCACCATGGAAATGAATTATGAAAAGGCGAACCTTGGGGGATGATTACAAAAGCAGTATTTCATGCCAGGCAGGAGCGCGGGATATGAAGTGCGGGATCAGATACATACTACTTGTAATAGGATATGAGGGGGGAAAGGGCAGAATATATTACAAATGAAAATTGGAACAGCAACAGATGTAAAAAACTGGGGACACAAGAGATTAATTTTTTCACAGGAAATGGAAGATTAAAATGGAAATAATAAGAGAAGGTTGAAACTGTAAGGAAAATATTTTGGGGAAAAAAAAAGAGAAAAAAAAAAAGAGAAAAAAAAAATCAAACAAACACAAATTGTATGTGGTCCTTAGCCTAATGGAAATATGTAAAAGAATACTTTGAAAAATTATATCTCTGATTATATATACACTCCATGCATAAGCAAGGTAGGAAATATATGGGGGCTGAGGGCGATTTTGCCCCCTAATTTTCAAAATAGCCCCCTGAAATCAGTAGGTAGCCCCAAAAATTATTATGTATTATAAATGTATTATGTGAAACATTTCTGGATATCCATCAGATTGGAAAAGTAGCCCCCTAAAATTAAAAATTAATTCCTGCATTGTGCATAAGTATATAATATTGTGTGTTATTTGACCTGCTAGTAAAACTTGATTATCTAGAGTATGAACTTATTAAATGTCATAGTCATGGTTATACCAACGAGTGCCTACGAGGTATACTTTAGTCCTTGTACTTCTACCAGTAGGTTTCAAGGAACTATCAATTTTGATCACTTTCGGGTTACTTTTACTTTGCAGGGACGATTACATTATATTGGTCAATAAATTAGAACATAATACATCTAGCTATAGGCTATAGCTTAGAAAACTTTTTTCATCAACAAAGAGGTAGCAATTTTCTGTCTCTCTATTGCAAGTGTGCATATGAGAGAGAGAGAGAGAGAGAGAGAGAGAATGAGTGTATGTGTGTGCGTGTTTGTATGTATGTGTGTACATGAATGTGTGTGTGTGTGTGTGTATGTATGTTCCTTTTATCTTTAGTTATATAACCTCCATTATGTTTATTTTTATGAAGTCAGGAAATTGAATATACAGTTGATTTGTATTTGTTTATGTATGTAAGATAACCATTTCTATTTTCGTTCATTATAATTGTATATGTATATTTTGTTTAGTATGTATATTCAAATGTAAATGTTATATATGGAGGAATAAAAATCACTTAAAATTTTTTTTTTTAAATGTGTGTGTATGAATACATATGTGTGTGTGTGTTTGTGTGTGTGCGTCCATGCACAATTGTGTGTTTCTGCTATTAATAGGTGTATCCGCATGTGTTTTGAAATCAAAACCCGACTACAATAGAATTGACGACCAATTAATCAGAAGTTCTAATAATTGAACACTTTTCAAAAGCAGGACATGGTCATGAGAATAGTTATAAATATAATGGCCTAGTCCGACTGCACTGTTTCTCCTACCATTTCCTTTCCGACCAAAATATGGCAAAATGGTAAGTTTCTAGCAAATTTTGAAGTGCCATTAAGTTTTGCTTAATGAACGAAGCCGAATTAAAAGTATCCTTCTAGTCCATTTCGCACTTGGTACTCATCATTATGTTTCCTGCTAGTACCATCGGAATGTAAAAACAGATAGGAAAGGGAATGAGAAGCGGTGCAGTGGGACTAGGGCTAGGAGATAAATCATCAGCATTGCACATAAATAGAGGATACAATCATGATATATCATGGACAAATTACATGTGACCTAAATTGGATTGGCAATAATATTTTACCCCAATAACTATCATATGAATAAAATAATTGAGTAATAATACTGAACAGTTTCTATATACTGCGCTTACAGTATTACCCTGGTCATTAGTGGTATAGTTAAAACCCGCACAATGTTCTTGTGCACCATCTCAACTCCCCATGGAGCATACTAGCAAAGAGCAGCCATACATTTGAGTTCAGGCCATGACCTAGGAGCCTTTCAAATTGGGATATGTTTGTATGTATGTTTCATTCATCCTTCCTCCCTCAAACATATTAACATTTGACAAGGTCAAGGACTGTCTGTATACCTCTGGGCAAAATACTATTTTTGTCATGAAATAAATAATTTGTTTTCCTGGAAGTATAAGACTGTATAATACTCTATGTTAGCCTATTGAAGACTCTGGCCTTCGTTCGGTACAGCATGTGGTCCTCATTGACCTCAGCCCGAGTATTGTCAGTACCAGTCCTGGCCCCATTACATTACATAAAGAGTTACAATCAATTGTAAGTTTTGTAAGTCAGAAAATGTTTACATTTCAACCAATCAGTTTCGCGCATTCAGAACACATGATCTGACTTACAATTACAATCACTAGTCATCCCAGTTTAGCTTCCCCAGTGAGCTGCTATAGGGATTATCTCTTCAAGGTTCAAGGTGACTTACAATCGATTGTATCTCTTTCTGGACAACAGGGCCCTGGCCTCATTGCAAAAAAAGAGTTACAATCAATTGTAAGTTTTGTACATCAGAAAATTTGCGCATTTCAACCAATCAGATTTGCACATGATCTGACTTATAATCAAAATAATTTACAATGGATTGTATCTCTTCCTGCAATGGGCCCTGAATGGGTTAATCAGTGGAAACATTCATTTATTTATTTTTATGTATTTATTATTATTATTATTATTTTTATTATTTTATGTATTTATTTATTTATTTATTTTATTATTTATTTATTTATTTATTTATATTTATTTTTTTGGGGTGGGGGCAGGCTACTTTTCAAGTTCACTTTCATGCAAATTCATGGGGGCTCATTTATGAGTGGCAGGGGGGGGGGGGGGGGGCTCTTTTTGTGCATTTTGGGGCTAAATCACTCTGAGCGGAGCCCCCCCCCCCCCATGTATTTTCCACTATGGTTAATGCCATATATGTCAGGACATCTTTCATCTCAAAAGTGAACCCAAGTTCACATCTAGGAGCCAGTAACCTAGTTACCCATAACAGTCACACATCATGGGAAACAAGGGGTCATTAGTAGGCTATCCCCTCGGCCCTCAGTGGCATAGCGTGGTCAGACTGAATTGGGGGGGGGGGGGGGTACCCAATGATTGTTGGGGAACACCTTATGTATTTTTTTTTTTCATCAAAAATTGTTCCCCTTATGATTTTCATTGTTTTTTTTTTGTTTTTTTTGGGGGGGGTGGGGGGGGGGGGGGGGGGGGGGGGGCACATGCTTTCCATGCCCACCCCCCCCCCCCCCCCCAACCCCTCTCCTCTAATTATGTCACTGTGTCCACTGGCTGTGTAACTTATCCCGGTAAACGATTCACCAGCCTCTTTACACTAGTCCAAGACAATATGGACATATTACAGACAAACCCTGTTTGAGTGGCCACCTGTCTATAGCAGCCAACATGCTGTACTGGCCACCAAGAGTGTTCCCCTGTGCTGTAGAGAAAAATAGTGCTATGGAACCTTTCTATATCAGCCAACTTGCCAATAGTGGCCACCAAAAGGGATCCCCTGCAAAAAAAAGTGTTATGGAATCTGCCTATTGAGGTCACCTGTCTACACTCTACAGTGGTCACCTTTCTTGTTTCCCTTAGATTGTCACTAAACACAGGTTTGATTGTACCTATTCCCCGTTTTAGCCCGATGTGCTTTATAGTGTGATATCACTCACCTTGATTTGGATTCAATATAAGTTATGAACATATTTGAGATTGGTATCCATCCACTTGCATTCTTAGCAACCGATAGATCACACATGTTGGGCTTGCCTGATATAGCTTAGAACCTAGACCCATATATATAGCAACATCAACTTTATACTCTATAGTAGTCTTCCTTGCCTCTAACCATTGGTATTCAATATAAATGTATTTACAAACTCAAAAGTAATCATAGGGCTACAAGCCATGTTTCATTTTTTGTCCTTAAAGATGAATTCCAGTTTTGGGAAAGAAGCCGAATACATCTATATTGATCATTATTGTTGAATAAGTATAGAAATAGGGCTTGTGTGTTAAAATCGGAACCTAAGCATCGTTAAATACAGAAATATCGGAAGAAATCCAATATCCGCCTGTGAAATTTATAAATCCACCGCCAGTTCGGACCTGTCCACGCCGCTAGCGCTGGGGGAGATATCGACAAGCTGGGGACAAGCCCGTAAAAACGAACACCTCGTGTACTCGCACGTGGTCATTGTACGTAGCGTATGGGCGATTCCGGAGTTGGCGATCTCTATCTGCAGCAGATCAAGTTATAATTTTGCAAATATATCAATTAGTAGGCGGTTTCTTGGCCACAATAAGAGCCTCCATTTCATTTTTTTGAGAGGGGGGCGTTTCCAAAACTGGCCTTTACCTTTAATAACAGTTGTTGATTGGGTTAGCCTTGCTTGTTTTTGCCTTCTATTTTTGCCCACTAATTTTGAACTCTACATGGTGTCTCACATACGGTAAATCTTGGAATTAAGTTGAAGACTTAAAGGTGCACCTGTAAAGTGTCGGATATTGCCCAAAATGACATTTGAGACTTCAATCCTGTACCAAAATCATTGTAAGATATGTCCGAATGATGTGTGAAAGTTTCATTGAAAAAGAACACTGCTTTCCTGGTTAAAAAAGCGAAAATATGCGTCAGATTTTACAATGAATTACTGTATGACGTTTATGAGGTTTATGACCGTTCATTAACACTCTTGAGCTGAATGATCGATATCGTCATACTAAAGGGGCATTTGAAAAAAATGTAACCCTATTTTATTCTTCTCTTACCATAAGCCGAACAACACGGTAGAAGAGAAACGAGGAAGCTCCAAGTAATTTTCGTGGAGTTAGACACTTTCCGAACCCAGAGAAGTAATGGTTCAAGTTCTAGCTTATTCAAAACAAAACAGTAATGAAGCCTCAAAGGCAATTAACCCGTTGCTTGCAGGAACCGGGTGGGCTATGTACAAAGTCTATGGGGATTTCCGGAATCTCGTAGTGAACGGGTTAAAAGATGTTTGCATTTTCCATATGTGCAACAATATTTATGTTAATACTTAGAAGCCATGTTTCACATAATATTTCAATAAAAAAAAACGATCACAAACTGTCCCACTTCCGAACACCCGAGTCGAAAATGCATCAAAAATAGTCGCGTTCGGAATATTTGTACTAGTCGAATGGAGATCCATCAGAGATGTTTACGAGCGAAAATATTACGTAACACGCTTAACCGCACCGACTTCAAAGTGCCGCTGTTTGATCTTATCAGCGATATGTATTGCCTTAGGTGACAGCTCGAGAAACTCGCTCGGTATTATACAGATACCAGCTGTTTGCTGCATGCAATTTCATAAGAAGACCCGTGTTCAGATATTTTGAAGCACCGCTCTTCGATCGATCCAACACATATCGTGAGTTTACCTCGAGAGATTACGGTGGAGTGCGAGTTGGAATTTGCTGACTACCCTTTATAACCCATTCTTCAGGACTGATCCCCAAAATACTTGGGCTTTGGACTGTCGGTCTATGGAGAATGTGCCTTATTGCAAAATCAAAAAGTTATCAAAGGGTTAACATCACCTTTGTACAATCCTGGCATGGGTTTACATAAGCGTATGTGTGTTTGTGTGTGTTTGTGTGTGTGTGTGTGTGTGTGTGTATGTGTGTGTGTGTGTTGGGGGGGGGGGGGGGGGGGGGGAGGGGGCTCTGGTGCTCAAATGAGCATTCTAAGCTCTACTGCATACAAGAATTGTGTGTATTTGCTACTGGAACAAGTGAGACCAAGGAGGTACATGTGAAAGTTCCTTTCTTATACCCCCTCGGTCAGACTACTTTGTTTTCCCTCACTATTTATTATTAGGGAGATGGTATGAAAGGCAACTCACAAAACTTTTTTGTATAAATATCCGCCATGTTCCTGCACCCCTGAAATGCACCCCCTGTTCTCCAGCTGAGCCTAATTCTGGAATGGAATTTGCACTGGCACAGCATCCACAGGGGTGCAGCACAACCAGGACCAAATTAAAGAAAGCTGTTACAGCTTGTTCTTCTCGTGTTTAAAGGTACACTGTAACTTTCGCTGTAACGCTCAAGAACGTTATGCGCATGGCGTAATTAATTAAAGTCTAATTGATAAGTTAAAATTTCATGGCCAATGGATTAGCCATAGACATAGGGTTAGTTGAGGCTAAACTATGAGGGAAATGAAAGTAAAGAAATAAAGGGATAAGGGTGAGCACTTCCAAATTCTTTAAAATTTTTTTTTTATAGATCTTGATAATTTTGAGCCAAAACATTTGTATTGCCTGTACATAAGAAACGGATACTGTACAAGGCACATTAGACTTCTAATATTTCAACGCGGACAAAATCAAAAGTTTTACAATTTGCCCTCGTTCAATGTTACCACATACCTTTAACTAATCAAAGCTGTTTGGTGTATAAAGAGGACTGTAATATGGAGACATTATGAGCACAAATGATTTCATAATGAACATGTATGTAGACAATTACATTCAAGGTTCAAAGATACCCATAGAAATCCCCCTTAATATATTGATGTGGATGGCTATCATGCAGTATACACTATAAGAACATGCCATTTGGTCTGCACTCATTTCATCTCCCAACAAAATCAGAAATGTAAGGCTAAGGATTGTGAATATAGAGTAGGATTAGAAGAAGCCTCCACAGTAGATACATTTAAATCACTCCTACCTGTTCAATCAACCATAATTTTGGGGGCCAAATTCATTGTTTTTAAATTGGTAGTTAATATAGTTATATATTTGATCCAATCAGTGTTAACCATTATGAATATTGGTATTGGTAATTTGTTGTCTGTTTGTTTTTTTCAGGCGTATAATATAGTTGTATATTAGTTGTGTTAGTTACCGTTTAAGTTGTGCTTAGAAACATCAGTATTAAGCCCCATATAAATATTATGCGATTAAAAGCGAGCAAAGAAAAATGGGATTCGAACCCGAGACCTCCGGATTGCTAGACCGGTGCTCTTACCGACTGAGCTATAGAAAACCATATGACGGCAATCGTCCCTGAAACCCCTTAATTCTTCATTGCTCAAGTGGTCAGAAGCTATTATAAACCTGACATAAACCCGAAGGATGGAAATCAACTTGGGGATATATGCGAGGGATCACCGAAGTGATGCAGCTATATAAATGTGTATTATTATTGAATTTCTGGGTAGATTTGTGGTGAGGGTTAGAAAGTATGTACAAGTTTGGAGATGGGAAGTTTAATGCATCATGCAGTTGACCAAAGAAGGCATACATGTATAGACCGAACGGGTGTGGGCGAACCATACATAACCTTGATTCAGCTGCTGTTGCTGTCTACCTAAGACAGCACTTGAATGTTTAAATTCTTGATCAGGGAATGATCAGGGAAAAAGAAATATTAATTTTTCGAGGGCTACTTTTCAAGCTTGACTGCATGCAAATAATACTCTAGGGGAAAATGCATACGTGTGAAAGGTAAAAACCTAGGAATGGCTCGATCCATGTCTCTTTCTAGAACTTAATTGCTGCAACAAACATTTCTATTCTTGGTAGAATAAAGAAAGAGATATGCATCTATTACAATTCTCAATAATTTGATCTAAAGACAAGGGTTTTGATCAGGTTGGGGGAGGAGGGAGGGGGCATGGTACTGGTGAGGTGGCACATATAAGCATAGCATTTTTAGTGGTGTATAGTTTGCTGCAAGAAACACCAAATAGTGAAAACATTATTTTTACCAGGGGGGGGGGGGGGAACAAATTGTAGAGCATAATGTGCCCCACCCCCCCTCCCCCATGACTACGCCCCTGCTATGATCGTGAATGCTAGTCTTAGTTAGGGGTTTTCCCATGTAAGGCATATGGCTGCAGGTTGTTCGCCTGTGACTGTCATATTCTACTTCCCAACTGCCAACGACGGATTATGACTTCCTCTCAAATTGACTCAATAACGAGACGGTGGAATCAAGTAAACGGGAGCACAGAAATTACTAATTACTTCACTTCTAACTTTCTTCCGCCCACATCCACATTTAACCTCGAACAAATTGCAAATGAAAGACTGAAAAACAAGTTAGGTGAAGCCTTTTATTTAAATAGCTCATTACTTGTTTATTTTTCCCTTCTTTATTTTCAAAAAGGACATCATTTAAGCAAACAAAGGTGAAAATTCAATCAGAGTACAATTTTAAAGGTATTTTCTCTCATTATATTTCCCCCCAAACCCCCAAGTTGAACATTATATTTCATGAATAAAACAGAATTTTAAAAACTGGTACAAAATTATTATTTTTGTCACGTAGGAAGAATATTGGTAATTATCAGCAGTTCAATGCTGTTCCCTGCTCCTTACTCCTTGGTCAATCTTGGTTATATCATCAGGAGGCAAAAACTAAGCAACAAACGGAACAGGAATAAAGAGGAACATTATAATCATTACAAACGAGCGCAATTCAAGAGACAGAGTAAATGGCTATGAGTAACGATACAACGAGTTACGACACCGTATTCATTGCCGAGGCTACGGACAAGTACTGTTCATCAAATCCCACATTTACCCTACTCTCCACAGGCCCTCACTTGGTGCAGTGAAAGGTGGGGTAAGAAACAAGGAAAGCTCAGTCAAAGTGATTCCTTTTACTCATCACGTTGCCAGTTCCCACTGCACTTACAGTTACAATGCTATTGTAAAAAGTTGCTACTCCATATCGGCACCTTCTATTCACCGTTTTTTCTTTCCTTTTGAAATTGTTGGCCACTGTTTTCTTTCCTCCTCTTCCTGGGTTTAAAAGAGGAAATGTAGGGGGTAAGGCAAAGGAGGGGCTTAAGAAGGTCTTAATCTTCAGTTCATTGTGAGGACACTCTTGTGAGCTGCCAGGGGTGTCCATAATTGCCTCCCTCCCTGAGCTCATATGGATTAGCTCCCCCAGCGCCTTCTCTGTAAAATGCCTAATTATATCACAAAATTGTTTACCTAGGCATGAATGCCTCATCATTACTCTTACTTCTTCAGCCTTGGACGCGCTTAGACTTCGTATTGAAACTTAAAAGATGTGCTCTTTTCATCTTTTCATCAGTGACATATAAGTTGTTGATAGGCTTTTAATTAAAATATTACAGATAACATTGTGTTGTTATACATTCACCAACAGATTACCACTAATAATTCAGCTTTGCCTAATTTGTGTTAATCTGGTAAGAATAACAAATTGGCTTACCATTACAGCTCAAAAAGAGAAGGCGGGAAATGTATGGAGTAGAAACATATGGGACAACCACGGGCGTAGCGAGTTACGTAATACCTATTCAACTGGGGGGGGGGGGGGGGAATGAATAGGCCATCCCCCCCACTTGAATGGGTATCAATGTCATGTCTACGCCCGTGGGGACAACACTCAGAACGTTAGAAGCATGGAATATATTGATAGAAGACCTGAACAATGTTGATAGGTGCCTTCAAAACTTCAGACAAATCATTGGTATTCAACAACGAGAGGAAAGTATACACCTGGGGACCTATGAACTAATTCAGCACAAGAAGAGAGAAGGAATGGACAAATGTACAACCATACATTATAAGTACAATAAACATACCAAAGTGATTGCACAGATCTGCTAGTGCTACTACCACTATTATGATGCAGCTTTTATCTATTGGCACACAAACTAAAATGGGCAATTTAAATTAGAAAGTTTAGTATGTCTGAATAATAAATAAAAAAGATGTCTTTATTTACACAATTTGAAAGCAAAAGGGCAAGGATCACGCTTCTGTTGTTGTTGGGCAATTCCACGGTAACGGAAGGACATTCAGACACAATTTTGGAACTTAAATCAAATAATTCCAGGATCCTGCTTTTGATTTTTTATTCTAAATGGCATGTCTTTGATCCTTGTTGGGACACCTTTGATTTCCACTATTTCTAACATTTTGACCGCATTATGTAAATTAGATATGGACACTAATGAGGCCGGTAACGGAAGGACGCCAAAATGGACATGGATTTTCAATTTTTTTAGTTATGACCCAATCTCTGTGAAGTTACGAGGTGTATCATGTTAAGTTGGCTACTAGTCCATTTCCTTATGTTCACAGAGTATAACACCACCTTTTAAGAAAAATATCTACATTGGTATATTAATTATGAGAAATTAATTACTTCAGTGTTCGGTAACGGAAGGACGGTAACGGAAGGACCTCTGAAAAGTCTATACGAATTGTACAATAAAATTAATTTTGAAATTTAAAGACCATTTATGAGAAGGAAACATCTCTTTTGTGGTCTAAAATGAGTTTGTATCATAGATAACATATGGACATCACAAGCATTTACATTTCTATTTTTTTCTTACTATAATTCATGCTCCAATGGCTCTTATTCATGGTCAATCCATGGTAACGGAAGGACACTCAGACACAAATTGTCAACTTTAAGAAAGACATTTTTAAATACTTGTGTTGTTTGAACAGTCTATTTTGATAACAATACTTCCAAAACATACAGTTTTAAGGTCCCATAATTTTGTTATATTTTTATACAAATAAGGTCGGTAACGGAAGGACACCAAAATGGACAAGGTTTTGTTATCAAATCAGTTTTAACTAAAACTCTGTGATATTAAATAATACAAAATATTTTAAAGGTACACATTTCATTCTCTGAAGTGTTAAGAAGAATTTACTTGTCCTTTGATTAAAATTTGTCCGCAGATATTTGAGTTATTTCACACAAAGCGGACCAATGTTCGGTAACGGAAGGACATAATGGACTATAATGTATGATATGACACAGTAGGGTCATTCCATGTCAAATCACCTTTAAAAAAAGTGAAAATTTTCATCGCAGCCCCCTTTAAATTTGCTAATATTTGGTATGTATGATATTTCAACCTTTAAAAGCGCAAATATTTAAGTTTTAGCCCAATCCGCTCAATGGTTTTGGCGCTATGGTCGATTCTTATGGGGGAGTTTTGTAAGAAATGGGCGTGGGCACCATTTTCAAATGGCCATTGTCCATTAACCGTTGGGTCAATTTATTTTGTAATGGTGTCATTGGACTGGGGATGTTATGTGCAATCCATTTATGCCATTTGTGTTCATGCATGAGCGAGTTTGGATACGATAACCTTTGACCTTAGATTTTGACCTTCCGTTTTACCTCGTGGATCAAATAATTTTGAGAATTGTTTTGGCTTAAATCTTGGCTTGATATAATTTCTACAACATATGAAAGAATTAGAGATATATTAATTCTTGTTTTTTCTACAGCCTTGTTTTTAGTTTGCAAATTTCATGTAAAATTTGATTATTTTAGACCTACACCCATGTCCAAGAATTCTATAGGGGTGTATTGTATAAAAAAAGACCTATTCAAAGTCATGATCAGAGCCTATTCACACCCTGGCTCACCACAGTTAAATAGACCTACTAATCCCCATACAATATAAATCCAGACAAATGGCATCATGGTACAAGGGCCCTGTTGCAGAAAGAGATAAAATCAATTGTGAGCCAGATCAAATGTTCTAAATGCACAAATCTGATTGGTTGAAACACAGAAAATTACTAGTCTGACCACGCTACGCCACTGATAGCTGGCCATTGCAGGTATTGTCTCATTATTTGGGTTTTCATATATGAGAGACCAATTTTTGAACATAAATTTTGTCATAATATGTAATATGAGATACCTTGTCCATCTGTTACCATGTGTATGGTAACGGAAGGACATTTTCTTTTGTTATTTATTAATTAACGAATAAACACTGAGTAACATAATTGTTAGCAATGGGAAGACCTACTTGAACTTGCTTTGCACTGAAGATTGGTCTGCTCTCTAACAACTATGTGAGCCACAAAATTAAAAATATTGATTTTTCGGTAACGGAAGGACATTTTCATAGGCTCAAAATAAGAAGTCATTGAAGCATAACAAATCAAACAAATCATACAAATTTACTATTTTACGAAATGGTCATATCTCAGGAGTCAGAATAATGGTTTTTAGGCTTAACTGGGGAAATATAAAACAAACACAGGATCAAAACACTTTTTCACAAAAATGTCAAATTTGTGGGGTTCAATTATGGTTATAAAGTTATTATAAAAAAACAACTAAAATTATGTAAAACTAAAATTTTCTCATTGAATTCCCAAAATATAGAATTTAAGCTTTGATTTGATACCAAATTTGTATCATAAAAATGCTTGTAAAATTTTTGGTCAAATGTCCACTTTGGCGTGGAATTGCCCTGTTCTTGTTGATTTTGCAAAAAAGTCGACCAGCTTACAATTGTTGTTGATTGCATAACACTCATACAGTCCTAAGGGTATTGTGTTGTGCAACCAACCTACTTTCTGAGCTGGCTTCTTGTCTTGAAATGGTCAAGAAAATACTGTGTTTTTTTTAAATGTTTGCCTGGGTAAAAGCTGTTAAGTTCGTTTAACCATCACATGGCTAATTAACCATATTTAGCAATTGCCTCTTTTTTATATCTGGGTACAAGAAGGTCAAAAGTAACATAAATACACATTAATAAAATATAAGCATAAGGGCATCGTGAATTATTCTCAAAAACAATTACAGAAATAGCCTGGATATCCTTCTCAAGGTTTTTGTTAAAGGGACTCATTTCTCGGCCAAATAACATCCAATTAACTTGTAATTTTGAGACATTACTTTCTGGACATATCAGATCACACCAATACACATTTTATTAACCACGCATCACTTTTTGCACTTGTTAACAAAGTTACTAGATCAAGAGTAGGAGAAACGTAGAGCTTCAATTCAAGGGCATACTCATCATTAACAACTGCTCGTCAGGCAAAACATATTTTTAAAACATTCCTCAATGTCACGATTTTATAAGTGTTCTATTTAGAAACTACCAGAAGTTCAGGTCACTTTAAAGGAACAGGTTTTACTTGCAGAATTCATCATGTTTTATCAAACCATCATCTGTTCATACCTGTGAAATTTGACTACCCCATTGATGGTTGTCATGCACCACTGGAGATAATTTATGCTATCAAATCAAATCCCTCTGTGTCACTTGACACTCCAGTGAAATGGTAACTGGTCACCAGTATTGGGCAGTAATATCATGTCCTTTTGATCCTGAAACAAAGAAACCTTCCCTTTAAAGGGACTTAGTAACATTGTCCAAATCCTCAAAATAAAACTTTAATTCTAGTGGTTCCCTTATACCTTGTTGTATTCGTATTAACAATAACATCACGGGTCAGGTTTCGTTTTTTCAAATTTCCCTTTCGTTACAAAGATATGGATTGCAGTGAGTTACTGAATATCACTTTGCAGTTTCGCTCATTACTTGGCCATACGATGTCCATTTGACTTGACATTTTCACACAATACCCTGTGGACATATGAGATAACAACAATATACATTGCATCAACCATTCATCACTTTTTGCACATGTCAACAAAGTTACTAGATCCCTTTAACAACTGCTGTCAGGCAAAAAAAGATATTTTTAAAACATTCCCCAATGTCAAGATTTTATAAGTGTTCTATTTACAAACTGTACCAGAAGTTCAGGTCACTTTAAAAGAACAGGTTTTACTTGCAGAATTCATCATGTTTTATCAAACCATCATTACCCTGTTCATACCTGTGAAATTTGACTACCCCATTGATGGTTGTCATGCACCACTGGAGATAATTTATGCTATCAAATCAAATCCCTCTGTGTCACTTGACACTCCAGTGAAATGGTAACTGGTCACCAGTATTGGGCAGTAATACCATGTCCTTTTGATCCTGAAACAAAGAAACCTTCCCTTTAAAGGGACTTAGTAACATTGTCCAAATCCTCAAAATAAAATTTTAATTCTGGCGGTTCCCTTATACCTTGTTGTATTCTACTATACTAAAGTAGCCGATCATGTATGTCTGTCTGTCTGTCTGTCCATCTATGCATTTCGTAGTGCATTGAGGCACCAACATCAAACTTTGGGTAGTGATTGGTGATGACCCATAGAGGTTTGTGGTCTGGGTCAGGTCGGGGTCAGTTTGACCAGTGGTCAGTTATGAATCGGCCAATATTCCACGTTCATTTGCCATGCAGTCGCGTGGAGCGCTGATCATCACACATGCTTGCGACGGAAGTACCGTGAAAAGTGTGTTGCTGAAATGACCTTTCATTATGTAGTCTTTGTTCAGCCTGGAATCGATACGTTGTAAATTACTTACGCACATTATCGTATGCCTGTCAAATCGGAAATAACACGTGTGCCGCTGTGTGCGCCTGAATTAAGACTATCGTAATTTGCTTGCGAATTGTTGTTTTTCAAACTTTTAAATAATATGGATTTAAAAATTGTAATGACTGATTTTCGAATAGAATTAAAACAAATCTGATGAAATATATGTATTTCTATCAAGAAACGGACGGTACATTCCAAAAGCGAAAGCGACCGTCGGGCGGGGAATTTGCATAGACTATATACAGGGTAGCGGAATATTGTAGGTCCGGCATCTGTGCATTGTCAACGCACAATCTACTACATTGTACACACATTCGTGTGATTGTACATGTCCGTATATGCATGACTGAATTTGATCGGTGATTTTTGTTCACATTTTCAACACGATATTCGCAAAATTGGCAAAACAGGGTATACGGCTACCAAAATAGGTTTCTCTCTGTCACTGGTTTAATTTTCTGAATACAGGCTAATTGTAAATGTTTGCTCGAAGTGCATACTTTGTTGTACTGAAGTATAAAAAATGTGTGCTTTTTGTAAATAACGTGTAAACAAGAAGAGCAAGGAATTAGGGTTATTGATCTACTTGACAACGATTTAATTAATACTGTTTATTGTTTGACATGTGATCGCTGGCACCATACCTAGGGTTTTTACAAGGGGGGGGGGGGGGGTAGGGGGGGTTATTGCGTCAACCAAAATTTTCGACGGGCTGGGTGTTGGCCAAGTATTTCGAGGGGGGTGTCGGTCAAGTAACTCGAGGGGGTGTCGGTCAAGTATTTCGAGGGGGGTGTCGGTGAAGAATTTTCGAGGGTGGTGTCGGTCAAATATTTCGTGGGGGGGGGGGGGGGGCGGTGAAGAATTTTCAAGGGGGGAGGGATGTTGGTGAAGAATCTCGATGGGGGGTGGGGGATTTTTCGAGGGGGGTGTCAGTGAAGATTTTTTCGAGAGGGGGTACCAGTGAAGATTCTTTCGGTATCGCTGAAGAATTTGTGAGGGGAGTGGGTGTCCGTGAATATTTTTTGAGGGGGGGGGGGGGGGTGGTTATTTCCTCAACCAACATTTTTGAGGGGTCAGGTGTCGGTCAAGTATTTCGAGTGGGGAGGGGGGGGGGGCTGTCGGTGAAGAATTTTCGAGGGAGAGTGTCGGTGAAGAATTTGTAAGGGGGGTGGGTGTCCTCACCCCCCCCCCCCCCCCCAACCCGGGTACCCATATGCCTTTGAATATGAGATTGAATCACCACCGGGGGGGGGGGGGGGGGGGGGTGTCGGTGAAGAATCTTGAAAGGGGGGGTGGGTTGTCGGTGAAGAATTTTCTAGGGGGGTGTCAGTAAAGATTTTATTGAGAGGGAGTAACAGTGAAGATTCTTTCGAAGGGGGGGGTTGTCGGTGAATATTTTTCGACGCGAGGGGGGTGTCGATGAAGATTTTCTCGAGAGGGGGGTACTGGTGAAGATTCTTTCAAAAGGGGGCGGGGGGTGTCGGTGAAGAATTTGTGAGGGGGGTTCATGGTGTCCGTGAATATGTTTTTGAGGGGGGGGGGGAAACCCCAAAACAGCCCTTTTTCATCAAAGTGAAATTTGAACCCCCCCCCCCCCCCCCGTGTACGCATATGCCTGTGAATATGAGATTGTATTTTTAATTATACACTTATTAAATCATATCATAACCATTCAAACAGAGATTCCATTAATTGACCAAATGTTTTTTACAGGATAGATACAAAAAATAACGAAATACAAATATACAACATACAACATTATCTTACTCAAAGATCTGGTGACGGGTAATTTGCTAGTCGTATTAACAATAAAATCACGGGACAGGTTTCGGTTTTTCAAATTTCCCTTTCGTTACAAAGATATGTATGATTGAAGTATACAGATAAGAAAAACTCTTCCGTGTACAAAGTGAGTGCAGTGAGTTACTGAATAGAATCACTTTGCAGTTTCGCTCATTACTTGGCCATACGATGTCCATTTGACTTGAAATTTTCACACAATACCCTGTGGACATATGAGATAACAACAATATACATTGCATCAACCATTCATCACTTTTTGCACATGTCAACAAAGTTACTAGATCCCTTTAAATGGATCTAGGTACATTGTCACAATCCACAAAACTTAAAGGGATCTAGTAACTTTGTTGACATGTGCAAAAAGTGATGAATGGTTGATGCAATGTATATTGTTGTTATCTCATATGTCCACAGGGTATTGTGTGAAAATTTCAAGTCAAATGGACATTGTATTTGTATGGCCAAGTAATGAGCGAAAATGCAAAGTGATATTCAGTAACTCACTGCACTCACTTTGTACAGAGAAGAAAAACTCGCCCGGAGTTTTTCTTATCTGAATACTTCAATCATACATATCTTTGTAACGAAAGGGAAATTTGAAAAACTGAAACCTGTCCCGTGATTTTATTGTTAATACGAATACAACAAGGTATAAGGGAACCGCTAGAATTATAATTTTATTTTGAGGATTTGGACAATGTTACTAAGTCCCTTTAAGTAGAACTTGTGTGGTTCTCAAATACCTTGTGCTACCTTGTACTACCTATTCGTACTACTAATAGAAGCATGGAACAGGTTTCAGTTTTTAAATTTTCTCTTTAATTATAAAGATATGAATATGACCAAAATTTTTGGAATTAGAAAGTCTCCCTTGGAGATTTTCAACTGCGAACAAAGTTATTGCAATGCTTTAGAAAATAGCACTTTGCATTTCTTTGCTTATTACTCAGTTATGCGACATTTATTTATGATGGAATTTTCACACATCACTCAGTGGACATTTCAGATCACAGAAATAAAAACCCTTTCAACCATCATCACTTTTTGCCCATGTCCAAAAGTTACAAGATCCCTTTAACTTTAAGAGCAACCAACAAGCAATATCTGATAATCCCTCCCCACCATTCATCTAACTACAAATGACACTGGTTAAGACTTGACATTTAATGGCACTTTCACTTTCATACCCACTGACAAACAACAAAAGATCATAAGATTTTTCACCCTTTTCTCCCCCATTTAATCCATTAGTCCCACATCATTACAAGGCTGTTCAGATCCAGGTATCACTGAATGATGCATATAAGTTATTATAACATGTGATAATATAAGGGTTAATAATGCAAACAAATCATACATCAACCAAAGTAACACAATTATTTAAAAAACCTGGATTATGTGTCTCGAATAGTCTGGCAAATATTACACTTGAACAACTAAGTACATGCATGCATTGGTCCGCATTCTAATCAGCTAAAATGTTGTGTATATATAATATTTTATATAAATTTGATTTGTTTGTTTTTCTAAAATTATCATTCCACCTCCACATCATATGACATACATTTTCTAAAATTACCTTTTATGTAAAAACGAAGCCACAATGTCTAGAGAGCAAAATAAAAAAACAAGACAATTATTCTGATAAAAACCAGTCTATATAGACTGACAAAATAGATGCTGTATGTCCACTGAATGGCTTCAGTCAGGGACACACAGCTCAGTGACAACATACCCCGGGGGGGGGGGGGGGGGGGGGGGGGTACTCAGATTATAGTCGGACGGGGGTGTGCAGCTGAGACCTCCAAACCCATACCCACATCTAAGGGTCCTTTTCCGAAAAATGGACCCATGTCTAAGGATTTTTTTTTCGGCTGCGGCCCATGTTTTTGGTGTATTTCCCGCAAATGTTGTGGTTTTAAGTTAGCGAGCGTAGCGAGCTTGAAACATTTTGCAATTTCACATCGGCAAATCCCAAAATCCCGTATAAAAAAGGGGAAATATGAAAAAAGGGACCCATGTCTAAGGATTTTTTTGATGAAAAGGGGACCCATGTCTAAGGATCTTTCTTGGATTAAGTCACCCTTCCCAGCGGCACATCCCCGTATACCCAATATACGTGAGTACCACCCCCCCCCCCCCCCCCCCCCCCCCCGGGCAACATACACAGGGGCTTGGGGCAATTGCCCCCCAACAAAATGACAAAAAGAGCCCCCCAAAAAAGCATAAAATTCAAAGAGCCCTCAGGGCCTTTTCCGTCCCAGCAATCCCAAAATCTTTAAAATTCTTGAAATTTCCCAAAAATTTCTGGGGGAAAATATAATTTTGCTCAAATATGTGTTAGATTTAAAGGATAGTTGAGTTCTGGTAAAGAGAGTACAGTTTTGGTCAAAGTGAATTTTAGTAACCAAAACCTGCACCATTACATTACAGTTATCACTCCACCATGCTCGAAAGGAATACAAAATTACAAATAACTCAGTAATAAGCCTGTTATCATTCAAATTTTTGAAAAGAGGAAGCATTTTAAAAATGTTGTAACGCGTGCTGGTTTCAAAATTATCGAATAATTGTGGGGCCCCACAACCCACAATTATTACAAATGGTTATGGTTATGGATATTTCAGCCATTTCTGAACCGATTTTGATCAAATAAAGTTTATTCTGTCATTAAAATTGTATCCTCTTTCGAATTTGACACTCAATTTTTCATTATCTCACAAAAAAGTTATTTTGTGTAGCGCACTCTCTACCAAAACTCAACTATCCCTTTAACCCCATGTGTGCCTATGTCCCCTCATAAGAATGTTGCTCTTGTTCCCCTCACCTCATCCTCCTCCTCCCTCCCAAGAAAAATAGGCGAAGAAACAACATAGTGTTGACCCTGGGCCTGCCCATAGACTTAGGTCTGCGTGTGGTTTCCCATCACTTCAGATTCAACAATACAGACATATTTGTGCAAATACTCACACTGGGGAAAACCAAGGCTAAAAAAAAACATTTTGTCAGAAGAACTTGTAACTTCAAGTGTACATATTATACATTTAATAGCCGGATAGTTTGACTTGTAAGTTGTAATAATACTTGTACATCTACATCTTTCATAGAAGTACCACATAAATTGTGAATGGACTTTATTTGACAAAGAATACAGAGTAGAAAAGACAACATTTGGCAATACAATCTGGTTTGTTGATGTGTAATATTTCAAAGTCCATCACTAATACAGGAAGTCGTACCTGATAGTGCTTATCCGTCGACAAACATTAAACAGGTTAACAGTCAAGATAATGGATTTTACTATGGATTGACTACCCCCCCCCCCCCCCCCCCACCCCCTCCCATATACACAAAGAGATGAGGATGTGGATGTTTGTTTAACAAAAGATTAACATGTCTGTTTGATCTTTTTGTGGGACAAGATAAGTTAGATTACTAGTTTTTGGCACGTTTTTCAGTTATGCAGACGATTCATATGAGAATGCTTAAAAATAAAAACAAATCACATAATATTTTTAGTTTTACTACTCTCTTTTCTGTAATGAATTGAATTTAAAAATTAGCTTCGATAACGCCAAAGGTTATTCAGCCATTTCTTTGTTTGTCTAGAATTTTCCTTGAAAAGGTAAATGGAGTTTCCACAGATAATATGCCACACGTTTATTGATTTCAATGTTGACATAAGCAGATAAAATGAGAGAAGTTTCTTGGTTTTTCTCAAATGTGTTTTGATTGTGATAAGGGCCATTAGTTACGATCAAATTTGATGTTCTTGTCCAAATAAGTTGTAATAATGTTTTATATACATTGTATATACATTTGTAATTGTATATCATGTCATGTTTTCTCCTATTCCAGTACAATAAAGTTGTATAATTCTAGTATTTATCCCTTTCTTTCTTTCAGGGAAAAATAAAAATAATGACCTTTCAAGGCTACTTCTCAAGCTAGTGTGTCACATCATGGAGAATGAAGCAGAAGTTATAGCATATTCAAATCCATTTATGTTTGCTTGATTTATGTCTCAACTCTCATCACTAAGGTTCTAGCTCCCTGGTCTCATTTGATGCTTAAAACTTAAATCTCCTTAACTCCAAACTTGAACCTGACCTACATCTAAAATGAAAATGGCATACTTAAAGGTATCTCCTTGGTATGACCATATAGTTACACACCACACACACAATTTCCTGGTTGTACTGTGTACATAGACAATGCATACATTAGCATGTCAAATTTACCAGCAACCTATGGATTGTCTATGCATCACCTACGAGACACACAACAGAATGGTAATTGTGCATATGAGTGCTCCAATCCTAAACCTAACCCTCACCCCAACGGCCCAACCCCAATCCATAATCCTAGTCCTCCGCTAGAAGTAGAAAAGGGAGTGGACCCAATGGGTGTAGACCACACAGCAAATTACAGTCTGAACCTGGACTGGAAAGAAAACAACTGTGAAAGCCCATCAATTTTAAAGACACATTCCTTGCATTGCTTTATCAGGTCAAGGGTTGCGAGCCCATGAATCATTGTGTAAAATACGTGATGGAGGAATCACGATGTGAGAGAGCCCTCTCTTCCTTCACTTCAGTCTGGAAAAGGAACATAACAAACTAATACATCATTGCCTGCTTGTTGTAAGCTGTAAGCTGTAAGCTGAATTCACAGGAGGAAACGTAAGGAAGGATGAGGAATGGGAAGGGGTAGGATGGAGGATGGGATGGGGTGGAGGATGCAAGTGAGCTAGGGGATAGAGGATGAGGGTGGAGGATGCCAGTGGGTGGAGGGAATAAGACTTGGGATGGTAAATGAAGGGAGAGGAGAGGAAAGTGAAAGAAATAATATGAGAAGCAATGATAGATAAGGGGAGAGGAAAGAGAGGGGTGAGAAAAAGGGTTGAAGACTTGTGGTTGTTAAGTGAAGGGAGGAGATTGTGAAGTGAAAGATACAAGAGGAGAGGCAAGGAATAATGAAAGATGAGGGGTGATGAAAAGGGAAGGAAAGTTGTGGGTAGTAAATGAAAGGTGAGGAGATTAAAGTATATTATGATAAAAGAGGAGAAGCAAGGAAAGAGGGGGGATGAGGAAAGGGGAAGATTACTTTTGGATGTGGTAGTAAATATCAAATGATGGGCGTAAAATAGGAAGAGCAAGGAAAGAGAAGCGGGTTAGGAAAGATGAGTGAGATAGAAAAGGAGAGTTGTGGTAGCAAAGGAAAGGAGAGGGGATGGAGATGAAGAGAAAAGAGGATAGGCTAGGAAAGATTAGTAAGATGATGGGGTAAGGAGAGGAGTAAGGAAAGAGGATGGTGAGGAAAGGAAAGACTTGTGGTTGGGATAGTAAAATAATAGGAAATGATGGGAGTGAAAGATGAAGAGGAGATAGAATAGGAGAAGCAAAGAAAGAAGAGCAGGTTAGGAAAGATGAGTGAGATAGAAAAGAAGAGTTGTGGTAGCAAAGGAAAGGAGGGGAGATGGAGATGAAGAGAAGAGAGGATAGGCTAGGAAAGATTAGTAAGATGGGGTAAGGAGAGGAGTAAGGAAAGAGGATGGTGAGGAAAGGAAAGACTTGTGGTTGTGATAGTAAAATAATAGGAAATGATGGGAGTGAAAGATGAAGAGGACATAGAATAGGAGAAGCAAAGAAAGAAGAGCAGGTTAGGAAAGATGAGTGAGATTTAAAAAAAGGAGAGTTGTGGTAGCAAAGGAAAGGAGGGGAGATGAAAGTGAAAGATAAAAGAGGATAGGCTAGGAAAGATTATTAACTAGACAAGGTAAGGGGAGTAAGGAAAGAGGATGATGAGGAAAAGGGAAGACTTGTTTTGTTGTAGTAAATATAAAATGAAGGGAGAGAAAGTGAAAGAGAGGACATGAAAGAGGTGGAGCAAGGAAGGATCAGGGGGTCGGAAAGTGGGGTGGGTAACTGATGGGGAGCAAGACTAGTGGTGGGAAATATGAAATGAAAAGAGAAGAAAGGAACATAATTCCAAGATAATGTAGGAGAGGAAGAACATTTCAACAAGGTTTTAAAGTAAGTCATGACTGAAGGCGTGGTAGAAAATTATGTAGGCCATATAAGCATGCTCATGGTAGAATTTGCTAGTATGACCTATTACTTTCACTCTTGTAAAAAATCTTGTTACCATGACAACAGGGGTCACTCTGTCATAACATCATGGCAGAAATGAATAGGTCATACACCACAAAAACCACAACAGACTGAAAATGAAATATACAGGCCAGTGTTACACACTTCATGCTTTACCTACATAGTATACAGTTCTACCCAGGAATTACAGAGCAACAACATTATACCAAAGACTTTCTACTGCACTAGCTACACATACATACCACGCAAACGAAACTTCCATAACTAGTCCCAGCATCTTGCATGCTGAAATTTGTCACTTGGGGTATGGATGTATGTCTTCGCCAGGGAAAACACATGTGCACCCCAGCGGCGGGCCCAGAAGTCATGTCGCTCTGAAACGTATTACATTACCTGACTTCCAGCAACAAGACGCAGCATGACATGGTTTCAATTTCACACAGAGAATATAACCTGGTGCATATTAGAGATGTGTATGCATGGTGTTATTCATGGTGTTACTCTTGTTGGTCGCTCCATGTTCCTCCTATGTCTTCCACACCTAGTAATCGTAAAATAAACTGCATCCTCATCTGTGCTGTATACGTTCACGTTGTGTGTTAGAAGTATGTCACAATACAGGGTGGCCCCCAAAAAACGGAACGGGGCACTTCCCAAAATAAAGTAACAAAATGATTATGTCCATCGGATAGGGTGTCTTTTCCAATGAAAAACGATACCAAGAACAGTAATTTTGGTTGTGCAGTTTTTGTTTTCGGGGGCTGTGAGTCAGGTTCCCATTTTTGCCAATTTTTACCAAGTCAGTGCCCGATAAATCGCACGTACAGCCCGTCATAGCGTCGAACAACAAGCAATATGCGCGCCATTGTTAGTGTGCATTCAGCTGTGTATCGAGAGAATGTGCAGTTGATAGATGACATGATGGGCAGGAAGTGCGATTTATCAGGCATTGACATGGTCAAATTTGCCAAAAATAGGAACCTGACATGGTGTCACTCACAGCGCTCTAAAACAAAAAATACCAAAAATAAATTACTGTTCTTGGTATCGTTTTTCATTGGAAAAGACACCCTATCCGATGGACATAATCATGTTGTTACTATATTTTGGGAAGTGCCCGTTCCGTTTTTTTTGGGCCACCCTGTATGGAGTTACACTTTCATGTTATATTATCAACTTCCCTGTATTGCACTCCAGATACTTTCATCCTACTCCTTCCTCGCCCCCATCCTTTCCTCATCTCCATTCTTTCCCCTTCCCTCCACTATTTTTCCCCTCCCTCCTCATTATATGGATGTACACTCCTCCTCCTCATCCTTCCCTCCCTTCTCCTTATTCTTTCTCCTCTTTCTGTCTTTCCCCCTCAACCATCATTTCTTTCCCTCTCTCCTCCTCACCCCATCCTTCTTTCCCTCTCTCCTCCTCACCCCATCCATCTTGTCATCTCTCCTCCTCGCCCCATCCATTTTTCCCTCTCTCCTCCTCAACCCATCCTTCTTTCCCTCTCTCCTCCTCACCCCATCCTTCTTTCCCTCTCTCCTCCTCACCCATCCTTCTTTCCCTCTCTCCTCCTCACCCCATCCTTCTTTCACTCTCTCCTCCTCACCCCATCCTTCTTTCCCTTTCTCCTCCTCACCCATCCTTCTTTCCCTCTCTCCTCCTCACCCCATCCTTCTTTCCCTCTCTCCTCCTCACCCCATCCTTCTTTCCCTCTCTCCTCCTCACCCCATCCTTCTTTCCCTCTCTCCTCCTCACCCCATCCTTCTTTCCCTCTCTCCTCCTCGCCCCATCCTCCTTTCCCTCTCTCCTCCTCGCCCCATCCTCCTTTCCCTCTCTCCTCCTCACCCCATCCTTCTTTCACTCTCTCCTCCTCACCCCATCCTTCTTTCCCTCTCTCCTCCTCACCCATCCTTCTTTCCCTCTCTCCTCCTCACCCCATCCTTCTTTCCCTCTCTCCTCCTCGCCCCATCCTCCTTTCCCTCTCTCCTCCTCGCCCCATCCTCCTTTCCCTCTCTCCTCCTCACCCCATCCTTCTTTCACTCTCTCCTCCTCACCCCATCCATTTTTCCCTCTCTCCTCCTCACCCATCCTTCTTTCCCTCTCTCCTCCTCACCCCATCCTTCTTTCCCTCTCTCCTCCTCGCCCCATCCTCCTTTCCCTCTCTCCTCCTCGCCCCATCCTCCTTTCCCTCTCTCCTCCTCACCCCATCCTTCTTTCACTCTCTCCTCCTCACCCCATCCATTTTTCCCTCTCTCCTCCTCACCCATCCTTCTTTCCCTCTCTCCTCCTCACCCCATCCTTCTTTCCCTCTCTCCTCCTCGCCCCATCCTCCTTTCCCTCTCTCCTCCTCACCCCATCCTTATTTCCCTCTCTCCTCCTCACCCCATCCTTCTTGTCATCTCTCTCCTCCTCACCCCATCCTTCTTTCCCTCTCTCCTCCTCGCCCCATCCTCCTTTCCCTCTCTCCTCCTCACCCCATCCTTATTTCCCTCTCTCCTCCTCACCCCATCCTTCTTGTCATCTCTCTCCTCATGAACACTCCTCTAAGCATTGTTCTTCTTCTCCTTCTTACCCCATCCTCTTTTCATCCTGCTACATTCCTCCTTCCCCCTCATTATATCATATCATACATGTAAACTCCTCAAAGCTTTCCCTCTTTCTGCTTTTCTCCCTCCCTCCCTCTAGCCCCTCATCCTTCATATCTCCCTCCTCTTCCATCCCTCCTTTGGTCCCGTTGCAGAAAGAGATGCAATCGATTGCAAAGTTGCAATTAATTGCAAGTCAGACAATTTGCTCATTTGAACCAATCAGTTGTGCGCATTTGGTCACATGATCGGACCTTACAATTAATTGCAACTTTACACAATCAATTCGGATTGCATCTCTTTCTGCAACGGGGCCCTTATGTACTTTTCTATATCTTTTCTGTCACTTCTCGTAATCTCTCCCCCTCTCTCTTCACATTTCCTCCCCTCAACCTTCTCTTTACCCCTCCACCTCCTTCCCTCAACTTTCATCATCTTCTTCCTCTCCTCCCAGTTAGTTACATGTATTCTCCCTCCTCAGCCCCCTTAACATATATGTCCCCCCCCCCCCTTTTTGCCCTCCTAGCTGCAATCCCCCCTCCCAGATCAATTGCGGGGCGTGCACATTATTATTTTTTTTGGGGGGGGGGGGGTGAGCTAGGCACACTTTTTGTATTACCTTTTTTTTTTTTTTACTAACTAACTCTTATAAAAGCATGGGGGGCACATGCCCCCAAGGCTCTCGATACTGTAACTGATGTGCCATACCTCTGTATTGACTTGTACAATTCCTGATCCACTTAATCAACTTGGGTTGGTGTTGCCTCCCTTGATTGCTCCTTTGTCACTCCTCATTTGCTTTTATCACTCACAGCTTGTCAATACATACTCTGGATAAAGATATACTAATTGCAATGTTTTACAAAATACTGTGTATAACATTTAACTACAGGATACTATGTGTATAAATAATGTTATGAATATAAGGAAGTATACTATTGCACCATACTGCAATTATCATACACAGATATGAAAATGCTTGTTGAAATGCTGAAGTCTAATTTGAGTTTGACGCTATCAATTTTCACCTCTTCCATTTTGTTCAGGTTTTATGACAATAGCTCCGATTTTCTTTTTCATTATTTGAAGAAAGCAAATTATATCGCTAATAACAAATTCACAATCAGTAATATTAAAGGGATAGTTGAGTATTGGTAAATGGAGTACAGTTTTGGTCAAACTGAATTTTGTAACCAAAACCTGCACCATTACATTACAAACTAATAGTTATAACTCCACCATACAAATTACAATTACAAATTACTAAGTAAAAAGCCCGTTATCTTTCAAAAGAGCCGTTAAAAGTCAAGAGGGCACTTTCTAAACACTCATCAGTTTCAACCATTTTAAATAAAATATTGTGCATGTGATGTTTTGTTGAAATAGTGATTAGATAGAGAGATAATCAACAACTATTTAAAAACCTCTTTGTACATTTTTTAAAAGAAGAACATTTTTTTTTTTTTATGTTAACGGCTGGTCAAAATTATCTAATAATTGTGGGGCCCCCCACAATTACATTGTTATGTTTATGGATATTTCAGCATTTCTGAACCGATTTTGATGAAATAAAGTTTATTCTGTCATTAAAATTGAATGCACTTTCAGAATTTGACACTCAGTTTTTCATTATCTCACAAAAAATTATTTTGTGTAGCGCCATCTATTCAAAACTCAACTATCCCTTTAACCATAATCCTTTTTGTAACCCTATTTATAAACTCTCAGAGGCAGGGGGAAAAAAAACAAATAAACATTTTGTGCTGCTTGTCAAGCTTGCCTGAATGAAATAGCACTCTAAATGTTATTTTGCATTGAACTCTATGCAAATTTACAGGGGGGGGGAGGTCTTTTAAGATTTTTCGTGGGGCTCTTTTGGCATTTGAGGGGGCTAATTGGGCCCTGATCCCCCATGTATGTTTTTCACTGCTTAGATGGATTATCAGTGGAGCAAATGTCATTTCAACTATCATATTTGAATCATGCATTGAAATATCCATTTGCCCTGTAGCTTGGCTTGGCTTATTTTTAGTATTAAAGCCCCAATACCAGTTTTGGGAAACGCCCCCCACTAAAAAAAATGAAATGGACACTCTTATTACCAATCATGTGAAAGAATATGTTTTTACTAATACGGGATTGATAAAAAATTGGCCTGGAAACCGCCTACTATTGATATATTTGGTAAATTATAAAACTCATCTACTGTAAATTGAAATCGCTGTGATTGAAAACCCTCGTGCGATGCGTGCTAATCCTATGGCAAATGCGGCGCACATGTGTATCGCACGAACGAGCGTATAGATGTGGTCAGCATAGACGGGCCAAACTGACGGTGAATTTAGACTCAATGTCAGCGGCTTTCATTACGTTTTAACTGATAATTCTACATTTAACGATACTAAGGTTCGGATTTTTCCACGCAAGCCACTTTTTATCTATGTCTACAATAATAATTAGTTATTTTGGCCAATAAGTTATTTCCGATAATTTTCCCAAACGAGCATTTAGGTTTCAAACACCGGCGCCGATTCCATCCGAAAACACAATGCATTGGGGGGGGCGAGCATTGTTTGTGAACAATGCTCCTGCCCCCCCAATGCATTGTGTTTTCGGATGGATCGGCGCACCTGGTTTCAATGTAGAGTACGCTAACTATTTTCTTAATTTCTTCAAACTTTATAACATTTTTGATTTGTTATTTTATAATCACATTAAACCTACATCTCAATCAAATATTGGAGGGAAACAAATTGTACATTATTTATTGTTTGGCTGGATCAATTTATTTTTTTTAAACTTGTCGAACAAAGGTCTAGTAAACTTTACAGTCAATAAAGCATGTGTCCATGTTCAAATCTCAAAATCCAACAACCCTTTTGACAATTGATAAGCCGTCATCAAATGTTAACATCGTGTCGGAGCACAAATTGCAAAATTTGTCATATGTTTGCCATGAAATTTAAGACCATTCCATAATTTGGCCATAAATCTTTTTTTTGCACAGTGAGAATGAAATAGCAAAAAAGTAAAAAGAATCTACTAGACTAAAGTTTGATTATTTACAATCAATTTACATCGAGTTGAACTCATATGTCTCTCACTTCTATCTGTTTAAGTAAACATTCACATTCTAGTTCTAGTATTGACACAACCTTTCTTATTTTGGACAATTAAATAAACACACAGACCCCAAATCTGTGGAGATTCCACAATTGAACACCCATGGATTTATTGGTTAAAATCCCTAAACTAGAGGCCTTATTGTTAAAAGTTTGTCTTATTATTTTTGTTATGCATTCATTAGAAAGCATGACATTTTATTACCAATCCTATTTACTAGGTTTTATTAGTGTATGCAAATAGAATATAGAAATTTGTTTTTTCTTCAAATGCTATACTTTCCCATTGCCTATGCGAACCTGGCTTGCCTGTATAAACTATATGGGAATTTCAAAATCTTGTAGGGACATGTATATCTGATCACTTTAATTGATATGTAAATTAGTTTTGTTTATTCAACCATACAAATCATATTATACAAACACAATTACAATCAAAGATGCACAATTATCATGGTTGGACCATTCTACTAGCAGTGTTGTAAGAAAATGGCCCTAGATTATTATGTAGGATCCCCCAAAAGAGTACAAAAAGCTAGAAATTTCAGATTCTTCTAGAAATACATCATCAAAATAATACAGCTACAGTATGTTGTAATTTCAGCTTGATTCCCTTGCACCCAGGCCAGCATTGTGCAACTGCAATGGGTCTAATCTGCCAAGGTGGAACAACAACTTCCCCAGGTCCATCACTCACTCCATCATTTATTCCATCCCAGTCTCAGTGGGGTAGCTATAAGGGGGGGGGGGGGGCAATCCACAGTAAGAATTTGTACCCCCCCCCCCCGCCCACTATTCCCCCTCATTGTGACCCCAATTGGACCCCCAAAATAAACGAAGAAAAACATTATGCCAATACTATTTTTAGCACAAGGGTACCCCCCTCATGAGAATCTTTGCCTGTCTGCCCCCCCCCCCCCCCCCCCCGCTCTTATCTGGGTTGACCGTAGAGCCGCCCCCCCTACCATGTGTGCCCCTACATTGCTAAAAGTGCCATCCGTAATCATCTCTCTTGCCCTCCAGCAGACACATGATAAATAGTATGCATGTTGGGAAGCTGGGTGACCTACCAATGCACTCTCCCCAGTGTTTCCGTGTCCCAGCATACATACCCAGTATTGATGGGCATGTTTTGGGGGGAGAAGAATAGGACCTGAAATTCCGCCTAATGCAATTACGGAATGCCGGAGCGAGGATGGCGCGAAAAAACGGGAGGGAGACAAGACAAGAGACAAGGAAGAGAGGGGGGGGGGGGGGGGGGGATGGTGATGCCTGTGCATCATATTGATGCAGGCTGCATCCAATGAAGAGAGGGGGGATGGTGATGCCTGTGCATCATATTGATGCAGGCTGCATCCAATGAAGAGAGGGGGGATGGTGATGCCTGTGCATCGTATTGATGCAGGCTGCATCCAATGAATGACACGGAGCTTTATCCTCTTGCCTCAAACTAATGGTTCATCTAGCGGACACATTTGGTAGATGGGGAAATTATGTGAGTGGGGGAAGGAATGGAGGGGGGGGGGATGGGGGGGGGGGGTGGTGGTGGAAGCAAAACACAATTGCCATCGACATATAGATGTTAGACCTTTAGTAAAGGTTTAGTTGGGGTTAGTTATGATGCCTGCATCCTATGACAACACAGGAGCTTTATTCACCCATACCACAAACCAATGGTTCATAAAGCGGACACATTTGGTAGATGGGGAAATGATGTGAGTGGGGGAAGAATTGGAGGGGAGTGGGGGAAGAATTGGAGGGGGGGGGGGTGGTGGTGAAGCAAAACACAATTGCCAATCGACATATAGAAGCTAGACCTCTAGTACAGGGTGATGAGATGGGGTAGAGATGATGCCCGCATCCAATGATGACACAGGAGCTTTATTCCTCCTTGCCTCAAACTAATGGTTCATCTAGCGGACACATTGGTGGATGGGGAAATTATGTGAGTGGGTGAAGGATTGGGGGGGGGGGGGATGGAAGTAAAAGACAATTGCCAGTCAAGAGCTATACAAGTAGCTAGGCTCCGAGTGCAGGGTTAGTTGGGGCTGGTTATGATGCCTCATACTACTAAGATAATAAAGGAGCTATAATCATCCGTGCCTCAAACCTCTGGTTCATTTAGCGGACAGATTTGGTGGATGTGGGTGAGGGGTGGGAGTGAAAAACAATTGCCAGTTAACAAGATCTACACTTCATTACAAGGGTTAGATTGGGGTAGAGATGATGCCTGCATACAAGATGATAGAAGAACATTATTCCTCCCTCAAACAGATGGTTCATCTAGCAGACAGACTTTGTGGATGGCTAGGGGTAGCCAAGGGGGGGGGGGGGGATGGTTAAGGGGACATAAAGAAGTGTATATTACCTCCTTGTTTTGAGGGGTCGGTTGAGTAAATATGAACAAAGAATGGGACTACTATGGGAGGGGAGAAGGGGAGAGCATAGTCATGTTTTATTGAT
>JBAMJV010001641.1:80000-120452 GCA_037951105.1 Echinarachnius parma | reverse complement strand
CCCTATTATACATTCAGGTATCAAGTTGGATTGAAATCTGATATTCAGTTCTTGAGATTTCCAATCTCAAGCTACTTTTACATATAATGAGCCCTGTGACCTTTGACCTTTGACCTCATGACCCCCAAAATCTAATCAGTTTATTGGCTCTCCAAGGAACATACATGTACCAAGTTTGGTCAGAATCTGTCAATCCCTTCTTGAGATAACGCGATCACGAGATATTTTTGCATATAATGAGCTCTGTGACCTTTGACCTTTGACCTCATGACCCCACAATCTAATCAGATCATTGGCCCCCCAAGAAACATACATGTACCAAGTTTGGTCAGAATCAGTCAATCTGTTCTTGAGATAACGCGATCACGAGCTATTTTTGCATATATAATGAGCTCTGTGACCTTTGACCTTTGACCTCATGACCCCAAAATCTTATCAGATCATTGGTCCCCCAAGATACATACATGACCCAAGTTTGGTGAAAATCCGTTAATCGGTTCTTGAGATAACGCGATCACGAGAACGGGACGTACGTACGTACGGACGTACGTACGTACGTACGGACGGACGGACAACCCGAAAACATAATGCCTCCGGCTACTTCGTTGCGGAGGCATAAAAATGATCAGACAAGAACTCGGACCTGTAGAGCGTTCACAAGGTAATATTAACTATTTATTTATATCATGGTTACCATGGCAACCAGGACCGCGCCCCACACCAAAATCAATAGGCTTCATCCTCTTTCCTTAATACACCTTCATACCAAATTAGAAAATGATCGGACAAGAACTCGGACCTGTAGAGCGTTCACAAGGTAATCTTAACTATTTCTTTATATCATGGTTACCATGGCAACCAGGGCTCCGCCCCACACCAAAATCAATAGGCTTCATCCTCTTTCCTTAATACACCTTCATACCAAATTAGAAAATGATCGGACAAGAACTCGGACCTGTAGAGCGTTCACAAGGTAATCTTAACTATTTCTTTATATCATGGTTACCATGGCAACCAGGACTCCGCCCCACACCAAAATCAATAGGCTTCATCCTCTTTCCTTAATACACCTTCATACCAAATTAGAAAATGATCGGACAAGAACTCGGACCTGTAGAGCGTTCACAAGGTAATCTTAACTATTTCTTTATATCATGGTTACCATGGCAACCAGGACTCCGCCCCACACCAAAATCAATAGGCTTCATCCTCTTTCCTTAATACACCTTCATACCAAATTAGAAAATGATCGGACAAGAACTCGGACCTGTAGAGCGTTCACAAGAAAATCTCTGCGGCGGACGCGGCGGCGGCGCGACGAGGCCAAATCCATAGTATCCCCCGAAGTGGTTCGGGGGATACAATTACAAAAATTCTGTTTGACCAGAACTGTACTACCCCTTTAAAGAAAAAGTCCAGAAGAGATGCTAACTTACTGAAGATGCTCTTGTGGGAGGGGAGTTCTCTTCCGAAGCAGCGACTTTGACGGGCATCCCATACTGCACCTGAAGTATAGCGATCACCATCTTAATATGGTAGAAATCGTAGTTAGGCAACAGGTCCTTGATGGGTCCTAGGCGACTGATATCTACAGAAAAAACAATTGAGAGTCAAAAGGGGCCTAAGCCTACGCATGAACACATACAAAACAGCTGGAGGAAAAGCACATTGATGAGAAATAATTTACCTCCGGCCACTTAGTTGTGGAAGCATAATAAAGTATGAAAAAGCTGAAAAATGCTTGTCCACTATATAAAGCTTGCATGTAGACAATTTTCTTTTGACAGTCAATAAGGGCACAGAAGCTTGCCATTCTCATGGAATCTTCATCAGCGGCAAAATGAGATGAAATACAAACTGATATATAGATATCCTTGCATCTATGGCATCATTCCCTTTAAGAGCATTTTTTTATATGGTCTTTTTATATTGCAGCTCTGAGAATAAATCAGTCCATAACTCTTGACCAATTGACCTACCAATAACACAGCATACAGACAGGTTTACTGCGAATGCCACCATTTAAAAAAAACCACCTCAGTTTCAGTACAAATATACTGGAACAAGGAATTAAAAATCTAACAAAAATAGTGCTTCAACTATCCTTGAATTATTGACCGACGAGCTTTCGTCCCCGACTGGAGACTTTCTCAAGCCAAGTGACTTGGATTCATTGCATCTAATTTAAGGTTAGTTGAAGCTGTAAATTGTGTATATGAATCTCCCTAACCAATGAAAGTTTTTTGTATCATAATATATTAGCTGCTGCCCTGATGAGTGTATGTATATTAACCCATTCAGGACGGACTGATTTTGGTATAACACGCATTCTCCATAGACTCCTGCCCGTGTATTTTTGAGACTAGTCCTGAACAGGTTAAAAGCATCTGTGCCCCGTTTCATAAAACACTTGCAATTGTTGTAAGTTTCCGATTATTGTAACTATTAGGTCAACAGCCAATCAGCATGGAGCATTTCAGCTGTTGCCATGGTAGTTACAATAATTGGACACTTACAACAATTGCAAGTGTTTTTAATATGAAACGGGAGATTGCACAGATTGTCACAAATTTTGTGTTGCAATCATTACAAATAATATGTACCTGTTCAATCACTTTATAAAAAAGCAGAAACAAATTTGAATTGATTTTACTTTCTTACCAGAGTTGATTGGTGGATTTCTTATCACGTGCTCAATTTCTTTCTGTATGGTATCTGTAACTCCAGCTACAGAAAAGTGAGAAAACAAAACAAAAACAATATTTGAGAGTTAACATTGTAAAGGAAAATATTTGTCATATTTATATTTGTGAGACATTTTTACTTTTCATTCACAAATTTAAAAAATAGCTTCCGACTATCCGAGCAATGAAAAGGAAATGTTCCCCATTCAAGGGTCTTTGCGGCTCGATGGGTGAGCACCTGTCTAGCAATCGGGAGGTCTCACGTTCGATTCCCGGCAAAGCCTATTTTTCTTTGCTCATTTTTATTCCCAAAGTAAACAAAGCGATTAATGTTAATCAAATAAATATGTCTTCTAAAAATTGATGTATTAAATACTTTATAAAAAATAACACGAAAATAATAGAAGGGACCATCAAATTCTTTAGAATCATTACTTAGTTATCCAGTGCTCAAAACTAGCACAGGCCTGTGTTTGGAGCCACGCCACTGGCATTAAAAAATCTTCTTTTTACTTGCCTGACTGGGTAACAAGTTAAACAAAAAGTTTAAGTCCTTCCTGTGCCAATTTTGGCACATAAGGCGGCGCCCATCTCTGATTCATTAGCCCTAGGCCACACTTCTACTAAATGTAGCGAAAGTTACAGAAGGGGGCCAGTCCTCTGGTAACTTGTGTGATTAACTTTCCCTTCTCCATTCTATAAATGCCGAGCGTCTGGCTAGAAGGCAGAAGGTACCATTTTAAAAGTCTTTGGTATGACCCGGTTTGGGTTCGAACCCGGGACCTTCCGTGCATGAGGCGGACACTCTAACCACTCAGCCAACATGACTGGGTAACAAGGCAAACGTATTAATAAAGAACTAGCATCTTGCTATGTACATCTAATGTATGTCATCACTCTGGTACTGTATGGAAGGCCATCTGATTTTAATTTACACGTCTTATTCTCACCTCTCACAAAGTTAACCGGGAAGCCAGCCGTGATGGCATCAGCAAGATGGCCCCCAATCGTCGTGACCTTAAACCCTCTCTTTGCTGCAACTGCCTCCTGCAAAATTAAGGTCACAATTATACAAGCTTAAAGGGGAAGTTTCCCCAAGTACTAATGTGAATTAAATGAAAGGAGAACAATTTAAGAAGCCCAATAGTGAAAGTTTGAGCAAATATTGATTTTCTATTAAAAAGTTATAATTTTGGCAATTTTTTGTTTGCCGCGCTCTCTAGATGGCATTTTGCCAAAATCTGTGATGCCATAGTTGAACAAGCTTCCACTGATTTTGTACATGTATTTTCATATTTCTTCATTCTTCGTTTAAGAGCCGATTAAGAGGGCAGCAAACAAGATTTTGATAAAAACTTTTAAAAATCATAATTCTTGATTGGATTATCAAAATCTGCTGAAACTTTTGCCATTAGGTATCTCAAATTGTTCGCTTAACACCCGATCTGCTTTAAAAAAAGCTTGTAGAAACTTCCCCTTTAATTACAATCTTCTTTAGCGATTTTAAAGAATTCTGGTACACACTGCAAAGCTCATGCTTTAACATTTTTCTAAAACTTTTCTGGCTATTGTAATACTTTTCTGGTTGATTGTAATTTTTTAATTTTTACAAACATGTGCAATTGAATGAATGCATACTTGTTTAATCTCATTTTGATTCAAACATTTAAGGATGGTCCATACTCTCTTTTGGGATCACTCCTATTTCGAAAATGACGAGAATGACTAATTGTACAAGCATCATTATTATTTGAACACACATAAATTTCTATATCAGCATTAATTTTTCATTTTTTTTTGGTCAAAAATAAAATCATATTTAGTTCAACTTACAAGGGTCATTTCCTTTTCGTGGAATAGGTTGTAACTCTCCCGAACGGTTTCTGAGATCTTGCCGACTTTTGCACTCCGCTGGAATAAGCACGGACCACTCATTCCTCCACCAACAACAGAACTGGCACTGCTCGACTAGAAAGAAAACGGATAAATAGCAAAATATACAAAAAGAGCATGATTTGGAGTTGAATATCATACAGATGTTAACTGGTGGTGGAGGAAATATCACGGATTGTTCCTCTCCGAGGGAATTTGAAATGCTATTGAGGGAAGATTGAAGACACTTGCCATCGTTAGCAATGCAAGAAAATTCAGTTATATGTGTTCATGAAAATTCTCTCATGTCGATCAATCACGACTCTGAGAGGTGAGCAATACATCTTTTGGGGTGGTACATACAGAAATATGGTAACATCATATGACTGAGGTTAGCCAATCAATAAATTGTATTTGACCAAGTCAGATAACATAGCAAAATATACATCAACATATTTTGATTTAAAAAAAAAGGCTGAGTGCAATATTGCATGAGTGAATTTCTAAATTGTGGAAAATTCAACAACAACAAGCATGTACTATTTGTTAAGATGATGATTTTGAGAAGCTGATTTGGTATCGTACTGATAAACTAAAATTTACCTTGCTTAATTTGTGATACTTCACTCCATCCACCTTAGGTCTTTTTTGTTAAAAATACTGAAATGCATTAGCAGCTTGTTAGCAAGCAGCAAGAGCAGTATCATTTATAGAAATAATCAAATGTCACTTCCACTTTTTACTTTTCTACAACTTCATAGTTTTAAACCATGATTTACATATAAAGTCAAAACGTGTAGACAGCTGACCCCTAAATACATGTTCCATTACATTCTTTAATTATTATTATTATTTATTCGACCAAAAAGCATAATACAATGTAAAATACAACACAATTACTAACATATATGCACATAATACAAAAATACAGGTTACAGAGAGAAAATAGACAAAAGAAAATAGTGAGGAGCAGTATGTGGGCCAGGGTTCACAAAAGTAAAGTACATCACTGTTGCCCTAGGGCATGTGAACCCTCACATGTGATCTCTGCAGGGATCATGCCTAGTAGCATACATGTAGGTAAGTTGGCTGCTGTAAACAGGTAGCCGCTATGACGGTTTTGACTGTACCTCATTTGTGAGTTCCAACCTTGTCGATAATTTAAATCTATATACTTACGGGAGTATCACTAATACTGGAAGGCACCGAGGCGGGGAAGTTGTCCATCTTGACCTCATTCTTGGCGCAAAATTCCTTGACCGCCTCGATGAATTTCTCGCCAAACTTCTCCGCCCTCGCTTGAGAGATCCCGTCTATCTTCAGCATTGAACCTATGCTGCTTGGTCTGTAGTAGAGATGAAAAAAACAAAACATGTTGGATAATGAAGGGGGAAAAAATTAATTAACTGCCTAATGGAGTCATGAAATATGCCTCTATAAATGGTGACCTTTGACCTCAGAACCAAACGCAAACAGATCATCAGCTGGTGTTTAGTGCATAGCTGGACCATGTTTGATGCAAAATTATCTATGGGTTCTTAATATGTCACAATAACAAGCAATTTTTGCAATGATAATAAGCTTTGACAATTGACCTTTGACCGCATGACCCCAAACTGTATCAATACATTGGCTCCTCATGGTTTTTGCTCGAGTATGGTATACACACCCAAACAAATGCATGCACGCTCGTACACACACCAACATACACACAAGGAATGCCACAGGTTCAGAGTCATGACCCAATATGTGAGTAACATTATTAGAATGAGCCTGAATTTCTAGGTGGCTAGGGCCTGAAATCAGGCTTTTGCCTGTAAACTGGCGTCCCTGACACACACACACACACATACACACAAGCAAAAGGATAATTCTAGCAGGACATCAAAGCTTACCTAATTACAGCCAGGTCCAGCAGATTCTTGTTGTTGGCAACCATGTACGGGGCAGCTCCCATCTCTGACGCAATGTCATTCCTCATCTTCATCAGACTCGAGTACAGCTTACCCTGTTGGCAAAAAATAAAGTAGAATTTAGTCAGATTGCTCCTGAATAAAGAAATTACATTTAAAGGGGACCACCAGGTAAAGAACAACACATTATTATATGTTTTGGTACTGTTTTGTGATATCAAATAGATACCCAACATTTTGCAAAGGGTTGTGTAATTCATAAACAAAGCAATTAATTTCCACCACTTACGGAACCACTACTATTTCCTGGTTCCATACGGGCCAAACATTTGCGAGTGCGCCAATGCTATTCACGGGTACATTTGTAGACAATAGAATCCCGGGCGATTCGTTCGCTCTGCACACATTAGTCTTTGCAATTCAGACCGCATGCTTTAGAATGGTGATGCGTTTTCTAATTATATATTTTTTCTGGAAACATATTTTTGTGAACTTGTTGATGGAATGGAATACTAAAGATGTTACCTTTCTTTAATAAGAATATTGTTTTTGGGTGGTGGTACCCTTTAAGTGATCCATTAACTGTCAAATTCAACAGAAGTCACTTGGAGGTTTCACATTTCTCTTGTACCTTGTCCTTGTGGTAAGAGAAGAATGAAATGGGTTTTGATGTTGCAAATGTCTCCTTAATTATGGAGATCTTTATGACTGAATAAAAAGTAGTCCAGGAATGCCTTCTTTTCAATCAACAGTAGGTGATCTCATCAATGTTCATCTTTTCTTAGAAGGTATACCGCATTCTTTTTCTTTGCAACTATCACTTATCAGTTTTTAAGTGGCTATGACATAATGGGCAGGGTTAGAACTGATGCTAGCCTGCAAGAACTGGTTCCAGCAGGATATCTTCAGTCACTATGGGCAATGAAAGATTCCTTACAAAGCTGTATAAAATGTGCTTGAAAGTGTTTAATATCTATCTTACCAGCATTTCTTGTTCTTTAGGATCGACTGGTTTCTCTGTGGCTATGACATCATCGTCAGGGTTAGAACCGACTCTAGCCTGCAAGAACTTGTTCCAGCCGGATATCTTCACTATGGTCTATGAAAGATTCCTCACAAGGCTGACTGTATAAAATGTGTTTGAAAATGTTTAATATCTATCGTACCTGCATTTCTTGTTCTTTAGGATCAACCGGTTTCTCAGTGGCTATGATATCATCCGCAGGGTTAGAACCGACTCTAGCCTGCAAGAACCGGTTCCAGCCAGATGACTGTACTCTGGGCTATTTAGCTGATATGTGTCCAGAAATTTCCCTGATATTGACTTATCTTACCTGCATTTCTTGTTCTTTTGGATCAACCGGTTTCTCAGTGGCTATGACATCATCGGAACCAACACTAGCCTGCAAGAACCGGTTATAGCCAGATGACTGCACTCTGGGTAGGATGGTACTGGTAGGGATGTTCTGGGGCAAGATGGTTGGCTTTACTCTCTCGTTTGTTGCTGCAAGAAGTTCCTGTCAAAAGGGTTAATGTAGAATATCAGAGGCAACTATTGTTTTCTTTAGAGCTGTATCATTCATTAAACATGTTCCCTACTAGATTTTGCAATCCCCATAGAATTAATACAAGACCCGCCAGGTTCCCCTAGGAAATAGGTTGATTTCATTAAACACCCAGCTGACAGGGTTGCTTGTATCTTTATTTTTCCTGTAACTAGCTATTCTCATACTCTTCTCTTAAAGCTGTTATCATAATTTTTTTTATTCCCATTAATTTTATACACTCTTCTATTATAAGACATCTATAGTTATAAAAGTCTTGTATAAAAATAAGTACCTGGTTGGGAGTGAGCATGAACGGAGAGTTTGTTCCACGCTGGAGGTCCTCAAGCAACTTAAACCCTTGCTCCGTCATCTCCGTGATCTGGCCAAAACCACCCACAACCTGTTTCTCGGCCAACAAGCCTCTGCTTAGAACCTGACGAGCTGAAAATGACAATTAGTAAAGATATTCTTTAATAAATGAATAGTCAGTCAGTTTTTTCACTTATCTGGCCAGCTAAGGCGTTTTTTGTTATCTGCGTGATCTAACCAAAACCATTCACAACTTGTTTCTCAGCCAGCAAGCCTCTGCTTAGAACCTGACGAGCTGAAAATAGCAATTAGAAAAATAACTGTAAAAAATATTCTTTAATAAATGGGAAATAATAGTCATGAAGCCAAACAAATAAACATTCAGTTATTTGCCTTTGTTTAGTCATCTCCGTGATCTGGCCAAATCCACCCACAACCTGTTTCTCGGCCAACAAGCCTCTGCTTAGAACCCGACGAGCTGAAAATAACAATGGAAAATAGTCTTAACCCATTCAGGACTGACTGATTTTGCTATAACATGCATTCTCCATAGACCCTAGCCCAAGTATTTTTTAGACCAGTCCTAAATGGGTTAAAGCCAAATGAATGGTCAGTCAGTTATTACACTTATCTGGCCAGATAAAACCTCATTCAATCATCTCAGTGATCCGGCCAAAAGCACCCTAAACCAATTTCTCAGCCTTGCTCTGCTCTGCACCTGATGAGCTGATCATTTATACATTATAATAAAACTAGATGGATCTTCGACTGCGCGCAGTCGAAAATGATGCCTCCGCCATTACGCAATTTATTTATATCAAGCCCAAATCAACATGTACACAGAATTAATTCTGTCAACTCAATTTTGATGGTACTCTGTCTTTTAGATCTTGACGTATCACAATTATGAGCTATAAGTGACCTTGACCTTTGCCCTCATGACCCCAAAATCTAATGACTACAATTGTTCCCTATTATACATGTATGTACATTCAGGTATCAAGTTGGATTGAAATCTGATATTCAGTTCTTGAGATTTCCAATCTCAAGCTACTTTTACAAATAATGAGCCCTGTGACCTTTGACCTCATGACCCCCAAAATCTAATCAGTTCATTGGCTCTCCAAGGAACATACATGTACCAAGTTTGGTCAGAATCTGTCAATCCCTTCTTGAGATAACGCGATCACGAGCTATTTTTGCATATATATAATGAGCTCTGTGACCTTTGACCTTTGACCTCATGACCCCAAAATCTAATCAGATCATCGGCCCCCCAAGATAGATACATATACCAAGTTTGGTCAGAATCTGTCAATCCCTTCTTGAGATAACGCGATCACGACCTATTTTTGCATATATAATGAGCTCTGTGACCTTTGACCTTTGACCTCATGACCCCAAAATCTAATCAGATCATTGGCCCCCTAAGATACATACATGACCCAAGTTTGGTGAAAATCCGTCAATCGGTTCTTGAGATAACGCGATCACGAGCTATGTTTGCATATATAATGAGCTCTGTGACCTTTGACCTCAGGACCCCAAAATCTAATCAGATCATTGGCCCCCCAAGATACATACATGACCCAAGTTTGGTGAAAATCCGTCAATCGGTTCTTGAGATAACGCGATCACGAGAACGGGACGTACGTACGTACGGACGTACGGACGGACGTACGTACGGACGGACGGACAACCCGAAAACATAATGCCTCCGGCTACTTCGTTGCGGAGGCATAAAAACATTAATTTGCAATATTCCAAAAGTGATATTTGAGACTTGAGATATACCAATATCATTTTTACATTCTTCTGCTGATTTAGACCTCTGAAGATTCTTCTTGTAGATGCATGATTAAAAAGCATTCCTGGAATGCTATTCCAAAATTCAGGGAGACATTTAAAAAATCTACACCCATTGCATTCTTCTGTTACCAGAAGCACGAGAGAAATGTGAAAGCCCCAAGTGATTTTGGTTGAATATGACAAAGTTAATGTATCACTTTAAAGGAACTAAAGAATACAACGTACTTTGGCAATTATTCCATAGTTGATAACTTGTAAAATAGGTCTGCTGAAAAAAACTCCATGAAAATAAACACAGTAGTGATTTTAGACTAATTTCCTGATGCCAAATCTCACTTAGCAGCCAGTTTACGCCCCACCCACATTTAGGGTCCAGAATCGGCAGCGTGATTGACATGTGATTGACAATTCATTGGCTTACGTCATCTACAGAATTTAGTTCATTAGTCCGTTCTTTAGATGACGTCACATTTTGGCGATTTAAAAGGGGCGTTCCCAGGACAATTAGATATTTACTAATTACCCCAAAATTGATTGATTTCATGGGAAATGACTGCCAAATTCTTTTTCTTGAGGAAAACATACGTATAGAGAGCCTAATTGTGAAAATTAGGCCATCTAGACGCTGTAGTTCTTTTAAAGCCAAATGAATGGTCAGTCAGTTATTTCACTTATCTGGCCGGATAAAACCTCATTCAGTCATCTCAGTGATCCGGCCAAAACCACCCTAAACCAATTTCCCAATCTCAGCCTTGCTCTGCTCTGCACCTGATGAGCTGATCATTTATATATAAAAACTAGATGGATCTTCGACTGCGCGCAGTCGAAAATTATGTCTCCGCTATGACGCAATTTTCAATATCAAGCCCAAAATAACGTGCACTGAAATTTTGTTTTTTTCATATATTTTGAGTTCTGTGACCTTGACCTATGCAGACCCCAAACTTTGATGGCTACATTGGCTCCCAAGAATATTCAGGTACCAAGTTAGATTTAAATCTGACATTCAGGTCTTGAGATTTTGTCATTACAAGCCATTTTTGCATATATATTGAGTCATGTGACCTTGACCTTTGACCTCATGGCCCCCCAAACCTAATCCAATCATTGCCACCCGATGTGTATGTAACTCATTCCAAGTTTGAAATTGATCCGTCAAACGGTTCTTGAGATATCGTGAGGATGCTTTTTTGCACATATATTGAGTCCTGCGACCTTGACCTTTCACCTCATGAACCCCAAAATCTAATCAGATCATTATCACCCCGATATGTACACTCATACCAAGTTTGAAATTGATCCATCAACCGGTTCTAGAGATATCGCGAGAATAAGGAATTTTTGCACATATATTGAGTCCTGTGACCTTGACCTTTGACCTCATGAACCCCAAAATCTAATCAGATCATTGTTTCCCCAATATATACACTCATACCAAGTTTGAATTTGATCTGTCAACTGGTTCTGGAGATATCGCGAGAATGAGGCATTTAAAAACATATATTGAGTCATGTGACCTTGACCTTTGACCTCATGAACCCCAAAATCTAATCAGATCATTGTCACCCCAATATGTACACTCATACCAAGTTTGAAATTGATCCGTCAACCGGTTCTTGAGATATCGCGAGAACGAAAATGGGACGTACGTACGGACGGACAACCCGAAAACATAATGCCTCCGGCCACTTTGTTGGCAGAGGCATAAAAACATTAATTTACAATATTCACAAAGTGATATTTGAGACTTGAGATATACCAATATCATTTTTACATTCTTCTGCTGATTTAGACCTCTGAAGATTCTTCTTGTAGATGCGTGATCAAACAGCATTCCTGGAATGCTATTCCAAAATTCAGGGAGACATTAAAAAAAATCTACACCCATTGCATTCTTCTCTAATATCAGAAGCACAAGAGAAATGTGAAAGCCCCAAGTGATTTTGGTTGAATGTGAACAAAGTTAAGGTATCACTTTAAGACTGAAGCTCTTTCATTTAGAATGGCATAAACCATCATCATTCCTCCATTCTTATACCTCTGTACTTAAAGGGTACCACCACCCAAAAATAATATTCTTATTAAAGAAAGGTAACATCTTTAGTATTCCATTCGATCAACAAAAATTGGAAACGCATCACCATTCTAAAGCATGCGTTCATGCGGTCTGAATTGCGAAGACAGCGATGCGTGCGGTGAATTGCGATGTGTGTGCAGAGCGAACGAATCGGCGGGAATCTATTGTCTACAAACGTACGCGTGAATAGCATTGGCGCACTCGCAAATGGTTGGTCCGTATGGAACCAGGAAATAGCAGTGGTTCCGTAAGTGGTGGAAAATAATTGCTTTGTTTATGAATTACACAACCCTTTGCAAAATGTTGTGTATCTATTTGATATCACAAAACGGTACCAAAACATATAATTATGTGTTGTTCTTTGCCTGGTGGTCCCCTTTAAGTTTTGATTTCAATTTCAAAAGAAAAGTAAAATTAGGTATTTAGGGAACTTACCAAATGCTTTCCACCACTTCTCAGACTTGTTTCTAAAAAAATAAAGAGAAAACAGATCAACTGTAAAAGGGGAAAATGATAATAACAGGAAAGTTAAAGGGACAGTTTCCCCACCATATATTTACTTTTTTATTAAGTTCCCTACACATTAAAACCAAATTTCATGTAAATACGACCAACATTGACCCTTTGGGCAAGGACGGAGCATCGTTCAAAGTCACTCGCTGTACTGGCTAATCCCATTCATCGCATACAGCATGGAGGCTGCCATTGATGTTTATGTAGCTCGGATTTAGAATTGTTCGCTCAAAAATGTGACGTCAAACACGAACTACTCTTTCGTGTTTGTGCACAATCCCTGCGAGCTGCGAGACCTAACAAAAAGAGCCCGAGCTTGTTAATTCAGGTACGACGTAACATTTTAGCGCAAACAATTACAAATCCGGGTTTTAATACATGCTGTATGCGATGAATGGGGTTAGCCCATACAGCGATTGACTTTGAATGATGCCCCTCCTTTGCTCAGAGGGCAAACGTTGGACATATTTGTATGAAATTATGTTTTAATGTATAGAGAACATAATTAAAAAGTAATTTGTAGGTGGGGAAACTTCTCCTTTAAATCATGAAAAAGAGCAAATAATTGGGCTCAGACGAGACTGTAAACTGAAACTTCTGGATTACTAGACCAGTACTCTATCATTCAACTGAGCTACAGATGGCCCATATTGGTGGCTTGTCCATGGGACCCCTCCAATGCTCAAGCTAGTCAGAAGGCAAGTGCTACCAACTGAGCTACAGAGGACCCTGGCCTAGGTAGTTGCTTATCCTGGTGACTCAATTCAATGCTTGGGCGAGTCGGGAGCTATACAACCAGGTACATTTTTGTAATACAGAATAGAAAATAAGGAGTGTGGGAGGGATTACCCAAGCAATGCAGTTTTATTTTAAATCATGAACAAGAAAAATGGATTACTTGAAAAATCACCCAAGCAATGCAGTTTTATTTAAAATTATGATCCAGGAAAAAAGATTATTTGAACAAAATAATAAGAGAAATGGATTTGACTTTGTGGTACTTGAATTGAGACTTCTGGATTGCTAGACCAGTGTTCTATCAACTGATTTACAGAGCACCCTTGTTAGTGACTTGTCCATGTGATACCCTGAATGCTAAGCTATTCATAACTATACACCCTCACACATATCCGTATGAATACAAACTTAGGTGTGTAGGAGGGATCAACAAATTGATGTATTTTCCCCCTTGAATAATAAACAAGAAAAATGGCTAGAAAAATTGATTAAATCATAAATATCAAAGTATTTGGGTCTGGTGGTACTGGAACCCGAGACTGATTGCTAGACCAGTGCTCCATCAACTCAGCTACAGAGCACCCTGGTTGGTCATTAGTCGCATAGACCCTTTTCATTCTAGGTGTCCATGAGACAATCCACAAATTCATGAATTAAATTATTAGTACATTTTTCAACTCACCTAACCCTAGTATTTTACATAATATCAAGAAGCAATTTTTTTTTCTATAAACAAGCTTTACAGTACCCTCTAACATAGGTGCCTTACATGATAATTAATACAAAATGTTAACCTGTTCCCTTTCTAAATTTGGAAATGCCAATAGATTTTAATACAAGACCCATCAGGTTCCTGTAATTAAAGGGATCTAGTAACTTTGTTGACATGTGCAAAAAGTGATGAGTGGTTGATACAATGTATATTGCTGTTATCTGATATGTCCACAAGGTGTTGTGTGAACATTTCAAGTGAAATGGACTTTATATATATATATTTTTTTATATGGCTGAGTAATGAGCAAAAATGCAAAGTGACATTCACTAACTCATTACACTCACTTTGTACACGGTTCTGACGATCCATTGGATAATTTGACATCTGAACACTTCATTCGTAAATATCTTTCTAACGAAAGGGAAATTTGAAAAACTGAAACCTGTCCCATGCTTATTTTGTTAATAAGAATACAACATTCCAATTGGATTTTGAGGATTTGGACAATGTTACTTTAATGGGTTAATACATACTTTCCACAGCCAAAGTCCTTGTGTGACGAACAGTGCTTTGGTAGTCGTTTGTTCAACTGTAGAGAAGAAAAGAACGTAATGTCCTCGGGTGAGACTGAGAAAGGAGTTACAAGTCGATGATTGGCTAAATTGAGTTCTGCATACCATTCAGAGGTCACTCTTTCTTTTTGTGATTGTGTGCACTGCACCCTCGCACTCTTTTAAATTGCCTGATACGTTGCACGTTTTCTGATTGCTTACTTCACCATACAAACGATTAACATTTAAATTAATATTACAATTATTATTTCTATCATTATCATCAACATCATCATAATTAGTTGTTTACGGATCCATGAAGGAAGTAGATGGGCACAGTTAGCCTAAACCGTTCGTCGGTGACATCGATGGCACACAGGAGGTGGAGCAATTCTTTGCCGTCTTCCTTCTCGTTAGAGTAATAGGAGTCGGGGTAATATTAAGTATGCGCCACTAGCTTCGAAAGATGGAACATGCGCTAAATCATAAATAGCTTTTATCATAATCATTATTATCATCAGCATTAATGGCTTACGGATCCCCGAAGGAAGAAGATGGGCACACCTAGCCCAAAGCGTTCTCCAGTGACATCGACCGCGCACAGGAGATGGAGCAATTCTTTGCTGTAGTCCTTCTCCTCCTCAGAGGTCTCGGTGCCACCAGAACCGCTCCTTACTCTCTCCAGTCTGAAAATGAATGGAGAGCAAACAGGTTTGAATTCAGGTTCCATTCACCTTTTTTCATTTTGGTGCTGGAGGTGTTGTGGCACCATTGGATACACGCTTGACTTCAAATCACGGGACCTGAATTTAAAACCGATCAATGCCCCAGTATGTATGTCCTTCAGCAAGGCATTTAAACCACATTGTTGTGTTCTATCCAGGAGTATATTAAAATGGGTACTTGGTTGGGTGTATATTAACCTAAGGCTGGGCTAGTATGCTCCCCAGAAACTGTAGATGGTGCACAAGATAATTGTCTGGGTTTGAACTGTACCTGATGACCAAGGACAATAATTATGTGCCTCCGATAGGGTGCCAACATACATGGCACTCTATAAATGCTACATATAATCATTAATATTATTAATTAACTGAATAGGGCGCCTAGATAGACGGATACTATAGATGCTATAAATAATTATCATAACACAAATTGATATTGGTATAACACGTATTCTCTATAGACCACAGCCAGAGCAATTTCGTGACCAATCCCAGTAAAATATGAGGACTTGGAACTTACTTCCTCTTGCAGTTGTCCCAGTAAAAAATGAGGACTTGGGACTTACTTCCTCTTGCAGTTGTCACAGTAAAAAATGAGGACTTGGGACTTACTTCCTCTTGCAGTTGTCCCAGTAAAAAATGAGGACTTGGGACTTACTTCCTCTTGCAGTTGTCACAGTAAAAAATTAGGACTTGGGACTTACTTCCTTTTGCAGTTTTCACAGTAAAAAATGAGGACTTGGGACTTACTTCCTTTTGCAGTTTTCACAGTAAAAAATGAGGACTTGGGACTTACTTCCTTTTGCAGTTTTCACAGTAAAAAATGAGGACTTGGGACTTACTTCCTTTTGCAGTTTTCACAGTAAAAAATGAGGACTTGGGACTTACTTCCTCTTGCAGTTGTCACAACAATCACTGCTCCCTGTCAAGGAACTCTTGGCGTTCGACTGAAAGTGAGACAGAACGGTTCTAGGAGAGAAATGTACAGAAATATTAGTTGATGTTACATCATTTAAGTCATCAAATTTTGTTGACATAGTCTATAAAATTGTTGAAATGTGTACAAACATTAGGTCAAGGAGCTCTTGGCGTTCGGCTGGTAGTGAGACAGAACGGTCCTAGGATAGAAATATAGAGAAATATTTAAAAGAAGATGTGTCATTTACGATTACATCATTTAAGTCTTCAAATTCCAAGGTACTTGGTACCTAGTTTGTTGTCATTTGTTTGTACATGTGCGGTCAAGGAGCTCTTGGCGTTCGGTTGAAAGTGAGAGAGAACGGTCCTAGGAGAGAAATATACAGGTATATTTAAAAGAAGGCGTGTCATATACATCCTTTAAGTCTTCAAATTTCAAGGTACTCGGTATCTAGTTTGTTGTCATGTGCATAAACATTAGGTCAGGGAGCTCTTGGCGTTCGGTTGACCATAAGTGAGAGAGAATGGTTCTAGGAGAGAACTGTACAGAAGTATCAGATGTGTCCTTTACGTTTCTAAGTACTCACATTATGTAAATCCAATTACCATTCAAAGTTTACACATGTGTGGTCAAGGAGCTCTTGGCATTCAGTTGGAAGTAAGAGAGGAAGGAAATATACAGAAATATTAGAAGATGTTACATCATTTAAGTCTTCATATTTTGAATTGCATTGTACATTCAATGTTTATGCACAAAATATGTGAAGCAAGTGAGGCTTTTGCCATCAAATCAAACACAGTTCGGCAAAAGCCGTCCAAAGCAGCAAACAAATTGCACAAGTAGCGGCGTCTGCGCAGTGAACTCGTTGCTCAAGGTTTAGTTAATTGAGAATTTTGCAATGAATTATATTTTTAATTTATTTCCTACGACAGCTTGTGGTGAGCAGGTAGTCCTCCATCTTGGTTATCTTCTTAGACTTGTGGTCTCTGAACTCTTCATTCTTGAATCATGCCAATATAACTTTTTAAGTTTTTATTTTTCAACAATATTTCTTCAACTTCTTGGCTGTACAGCATGTTTTTGCAACTTAACAAACCTTTTAACCAGGACTCAATTATATTTTTAAACGTATCTAGTAACAGTGTCAAAATCCTCAAAACCTACTTGGAACTCTAGCGGTTCTCACATACATGTACCTCATTGTATATGTATTTACCAATTGAAGCATGGAACAGCTTTCGGTTGTCCAAATTTCCATTTAACTTACTTCCTACGGCAGCTTGTGGTGAGTAGGTAGTCCTCCATCTTGGTAATCATCTTAGACTTGTGTTCTCAGAACTCTTCATTCTTGAATCATGCCAATATAACCCTTTCTGTTTATATTTCAACAATATTTCTTCATCTTCTAGGCTGTAAAGCAATGTTTTATGCAACTTTACAAACCTCTCAACCAGTACTCAATTATATTTTTAAACGTATCTAGTAACATTGTCAAAATCCTCAAAACCTACTTGGAACTCTAGCGGTTCTCACATACCTCATTGTATATGTATAACCAATTGAAGCATGGAACAGCTTTTGGTTGTCCAAAATTCCATTTAACTTACTTCCTACGACAGCTTGTGGTGAGCAGGTAGTCCTCCATCTTGGTAATCATCTTAGACTTGTGGTCTCGGAACTCTTCATTCTTGAATCATGCCAATATAACTCTTTCTTTTTTTAATATTTCAACAATATTTCTTTGTTTTCTTGGCTGCACAGCATGTTTTTTGCAAAATTTCAAACCACCATAATCAGTTCTCAATTATACAGTAAAACCTGTCCTAGTGGCCACCTGTCTATAGAAGCCAACCTGCCTATAATGGCCATCAAAAGAGATCCCTACAGAGAAACAGTGGAACAATGGAACCTGTCTATTGAGATCACCTGTCTATAGTGGCCACTTGTCTCATTTCACTTAGGTGGTCACTATACCCAGGTTTGACTATATCTTTAACTTACTTCCTACGACAGCTTGCGGTGAGGAGGTAGTCCTCCATCTTGTTTATCATCTTATCAGACTTAGTCTTGGAACTCTTCGCTCTTCATTCTTGAATCATGCCAAAGTAGCCCTTTCTGTTTATATTTCAACAATGTCTTCATCTTCTAGGCTGCGCAGCATGTTTTTTGCAACTTAACAAATCTCGACCAGTACTTAATTATATCTTAACTTACATCCTACGACAGCTTGTGGTGAGTAGGTAGTCCTCCATCTTGGTAATCATCTTAGACTTGTGTTCTCGGAACTCCTCATTATGGACGTCCTTCAGGAAGAATCTGCATGGGGGTACAAAAGAAGAATAATCATGAAGGGTTGAGGATTAATCAGTTGCCCCGCACCGGATCGGCAAAGCAGAGCGGTGAACAGTGAGCACTCATTTTCGCCGATCCATTTAAAGGGACTTAGTAACATTGTCCAAATCCTCAAAATAAAATTTCAATTCTAGCGGTTCCCTCATACCTTGTTGTATTCGTATTAACAATAAAATCATGGGACAGGTTTCGGTTTTTCAAATTTCCCTTTCGTTACAAAGATATGTACGATTGAAGTATTCAGATAAGAAAAACTCCGGGCGAGTTTTTCTTATCGTGTACAAAGTGAGTGCAGTGAGTTAGTAAATAGCACTTTGCATTTTCGCTCATTACTTGGCCATGCAATGTCCATTTGACTTGAAATTTTCACACAATACCCTGTGGACATATGAGATAACAACAATATACATTGCATCAACCATTCATCACTTTTTGCACATGTCAACAAAGTTACTAGATCCCTTTAACACCTGTTCATTGTGACCTCGCAACAAACCTGATGGAAGTATAGCAGTAGCATACAAAACGTTGTGAGTTCTTCTATTTCACCACACATCCCAAGACAGCTGATTTATCCTCAACCCTTCATTTATTCCGGGATGGATAATATCTTTCGATTTAAGAATAATCACGACAATAACAAACATATTTTGTTTACAAATTTGTAAATTGGTGGCCTGAAGTTAAAGGGATAGTTGAGTTCTGGTAAGGAGAGTACAGTTTTAGTGAAACTGAATTTTAGTAACCAAAACCTGCATCATTACATTACAAACTAATAGTTACTAGAAAGGAACACAAAATTACAAATGACGTAGTAAAGATCATGTTATCATTAAAAAAAAGCCGTTAAAACGTAAGAGGGCGCTCTCTAAACACTCATCGGTTTCAACCATTTTGAATAAAATATTGTGCATGTGATGCTTTGTTGAAATAGTGATTAGATAGAGAAATAACCAACAACTATTTAAATACCTATTTTGTAACTTTTTGAAAAGAGGAAGCATTTTTTTTGAATTTTTAACGGCTGGTTCAAAATTCTCTAATAAACCCGGGGCCCCGGGTTTATTACAAATTGTTATATTTATGGATATTTCAGCCGTTTCTGAACTGATTTTGATCAAACAAAGATGATTTTATTGTTTAAATATTATGCTCTTTCAAATTTTACACTCAGTTTTTCATTACCTCACAAACCAATTAAGTAGTCTAGCGCCCTCTCTACCAAAACTCAACTTTCCCTTTAATTTCATGTGGCCCAGGGCAAGCGAGCATGTGCTAATTCTGAGCATGGCAATAGCAACTTGAGAATAACAGCTATAAATTGACTACATTTTTGTGGACAGTGGGGAGATGAAGGAGTGCAAAAACTTGCCTGTTGAGAGAAAAGTCTGCCCTGCTGTAGAAGGTGAAGCAGTTGCTAGGTAATCCATCACGCCCAGCCCTCCCGATCTCCTGGTAGTACGACTCGATATCCTTGGGAGCTGTCGGATGGAAGTCGAGAAAATTAAACAATCCCAAATCAAATTGCAGCTTGTTGCCAGTGGAGGTAATGCGGCATGCATAAAATGGATAGGCACTTGACTTCAAGTTACAAGAATAGAGTTTGAAACCAATCGATCCTCCAGCATGTAATCCACATTGCTGCTCTCTACCAAGAAGTATAAATAGGTACTTAGTCGGGCCTGTTAATTATCCTGTAGCGCCCCAGTAGAGCATCTCAGGTTAGTATGCTCCCCAGATAGATGAGATGGCACACAAGATAATTGCTTGGGTAAACTGATTTCTAGGGATACAAGTATAGTGGTCTTCATAGATAGGTGGTCACTAGAGCAGGTTTGATTACGATACAACTTCTTTATTATTGTATATAAATTTCTACCCGTTTTCTCTAAACAAGAAAATTATTTGCTCACAAGCAGAATGATACTTACATCCGTAGTGAATGACGTTCCTCACATCTGGTTTATCAATGCCCATACCGAAAGCAACTGTCGCAACTATGCACTGGATATTTGGGAATGAATCAGACATTTCAAATAATTAATCATAAATGTCTTTTTTCATCATTTGTTTACAAGGGCTGCTCTTGCAAGTCAGGGTTGCCACAGCAAACTGTTTGTATTATTGTTTAATGCATTTAAAGGAATCCAAATGCTGGCATTTCCATTTACTAGTTCTGATAAATTCTCTCTTGTGTATCACTATTTAATCAATGTTTTTGAGACCTATTTTGAGTGACAACTAGATGTTGCCATGTTTTCCAACAGTACGGCATGCAATGTCATCGAGCGTGCACTAACAAAAGTTAGTAACATAATCACTGACAGACTCAACAACAACTCTTACCATCTGAGTTACAAAAAAGGATAACATTAACATATTGAAACTAAATTCAAACATAACTGACAAGAAATAAAGACTATTCTTTGCCCGTACCTGTAGCTCGTCCCGAACAAACTTGTGATGGTTGGCCTTCCTTCGGTCTGGGTTCATTCCCGCATGGTAGATATCTGCCTTCACTCCCAGGCCTATCACAACAATTTTGAATATAGAAAAACAAAAATTATTTTAAATTGTACATTGTGTTCTTTTTAATTGTATGCAGGGCCCTTTGGAAAACAATTTTTAAAGAGGGCACCCTGTTGAAATAAAACATTAATAAGAAATACACAAACAAACAAAGTAATAATTTTGTTTAAAAAACACAAACACTTGATTCAGTCAATTGCTTTAAAGGGACTTAGTAACATTGGCCAAATCCTCAAAATAAATTTTTCATTCTAGCGGTTCCCTCATACCTTGTTGTATTCGTATTAACAATAAAATCATGGGACAGGTTTCGGTTTTTCAAATTTCCCTTTCGTTACAAAGATATGTACGATCGAAGTATTCAGATAAGAAAAACTCCGGGCGAGTTTTTCTTCTGTGTACAAAGTGAGTGCAGTGAGTTATTGAATATCACTTTGCATTTTCACTCATTACTTGACCATGCAATGTCCATTTGACTTGAAATTTTCACACAATACCCTGTGGACATATGAGATAACAATAATATACATTGCATCAACCATTCATCACTTTTTGCACATGTCAACAAAGTTACTAGATCCCTTTAATAAGAAGTATCAGGTAACCCATTCAGGACTGGTCTCGAAAATACTCGAGCAAGGGTCTAAGCAGAATACATGTTATAGCAAAATCAATAAGTCCTTTAACGGGTTAACCTTATTTTACATGTGTTCAATCAAATCAGTTATTTGTTTTGATCTAACCGAATACCCTTACCCTTCAGGGCACTCCCTACACTTTCCGTTGCCTTCTTGGTAGGACAGTACACAATGGTTGGTCCATCAAACTCATAATGGAACCTGTGGGATGATGCAATGAATTGATAGAGCATAGAATAAATATGATATGGATCTTGTAGAATAAAATAGCAAAACAAGAGATATAGGAATGCAGTTGTTTGGGCCGAGTATCTAAATTAAATCTTGAAACTTGGATATTCATCTATAATAAATGACATTGTGAAACTTGAATCTGATTTGGCTATAAATGAATCTTAAAACTTGACTCTTAATTGGCTGTAATGAAATCTTGAAACTGGGATCTTATTTGGCTATATAATAAACTCTTCCAATTGGTAAACTTAAACTTTGTTTTTTGTGTGACTTCAATTGTGTGTTTCAATGATGAAATCTTGAAACTTTGATATTTATTTAAATAAAAGTCTAGAAATTTTGCCTTGAAGACAAATCTTATTTCTTATTTCTTGAAGACAAATCTTATTTGATACAAAACTTGAATCTAACTTGGCTGTAAATCAGTGACAAAATACACGGGGGCTCTGGGCGAATTCGCCCCCGTAATGCCAAAAAGAGCCCCCCTAAAATTTGCATAGTGTTCAAAGCAAACAAATGTCAGAGTGTCATTTTCATGCAAGCAAGCTCGAAAAGTAACCCCTAAAAAATAGATATTAATTTTTCCCTGCGTGAAAATCTTTTTTTTTTCCTGCTTGAAAATGAATCTTAAAAATTGGACCTTATTTAGTTGTAAAATAAAATCTTGAAAATTTGATCATCTTTATCTATCATTAATGAATCTTGAAACTTGAATCATAATTTGACTTACCTTTTAGATTCGAGTAGGATTTTGGACAGGTCAGCCTCCACATCTCCAGACTTCATCTGAACCTCAAGGAATAGATTAGGTCTAAATGAAAGATACGCAGGACAAACAATATAAACTCTTAGTTGAACTTTAAAAAGTATGGAAAGCCATTAGTTTCTTTGAAAAATTGTTTTAAATTTTTTTTTTTTAAAAGGCATGAAATGTTGATTCAAATCACAGTAATATTTTCTATTATCAAGGAGATTTCATGTTCTTGATGTAATATTTCTGAAAGTCTAAAATACTTGCATTCTTGCTTTGGAATATGTTTCATTCCAAGGCTACAAATGGCTTTCCATAATACTTAGATCCAACTCAGAGTTAAGTTCCACTTAGAATCTTTGTGAAAAACCCGCCTGGTCTGTTTCCCTATGTTTTAAGCAATTGATACAAAAAAGCTGCCTCACTAATGGTGATCCCTCTGGCATGATCACTTCGGCATGAATAATAAAAAGATATCTCACCAAAATCTTCAAACAAGGAGCCACTATTAATTGTCATAGCAATAATGCGCCCCAAAATCTGGCTATACTCTACGCATCCCCGATAGCATAATGATTACAGAAGAGACATAATTTTGAGGAAAAATGAACAGGCTTTCACATGATGCTACATTTACTGATGATTGTGCAAGGTAAAATAACGAAACATCTCCCCCAATAGTGGGTACTCAATGCGATGCGTAAAATTTAACATAAACACATTTTCCAATATGTCACTTTTGATTCTCCCCATATTCAGCTCTCAACGTACAGAGCCCCTTCCCTTTGAGAGTCTGAAATCCCCATAGACTTTGTACATAGCCCACCTGGTTTTAACATTCAAATATATAATGAAATTGGTCTGTTCAGTCGTTACCTGTCAAAACTGGTACTAGTCACAAGGGGTCGCTCAAGGTGCAGTGATCGACAGATGTCATCCCTCACTGCTGGCGTTGCTGTGGCCGTCAGTGCTAGAAACGGAACCTGAAAAAATAGAAATCTGACATATTAGATGTAGACGTTTCGGGAAGGTTTAAGTCTTAAAACGCCTTTTGTATCAAGCTCGTACTTGTCATAAGAGGTCGCTTAAGGCGCAGCGATCGACAGATGTTGTCCCGCACCGCTGGGGTTGCTGTTGCCGTCAGTGCTAGAAACGGAACCTGGAAGGAAATATTAAATTTCATTTCATTTCATTTTATTCCGTCCCACAGAAAAGGGGAAAATTAATTTGGCAAGTTGCTACATGATAAATATACATGATAAAAAAAAAAAACATTTCAATTTACAAAACAATAAATATGACTAGCCTATCCATAAAATATACATACATATACATAAAATCTACATACAAAACGAATACTACTAGCAGTGAACCCCAAAACAAAATTTCATTAAATTACATGTATTATTGCACTGACACAAAGGAGTGAAAAGATTCCACGAGGAAAGAAAGATAGAAGAAGAATAAAGAAGAACGATAGAAGAAAAATAAAGAAGAATGATAGAAGAAGAATAAAGATTTATGATAATAGTACTAAATAAAGGGAACCAATATCCAAAAATTATCATTTGATATATAGGTTTTCCTGGTCAATTTCGCTATTTTCTCATGCAATTTCATATCAGCAGCATTCAATTTCACCTAATCCGCGCTTGGATCGACATATCGTCATTCATATTAAGTAACGGAGCAACCAATTTCACACTTGCGTCATTCCAATGTAAGCGATTGGCGCTCATTTCCGTAAATGGTCATTCAAATTCATCTCGAGCAGTCTTCGGTCTCATTTCGGTCATTCAAATTCGCGCATGGGCAAACAAGTTCATTATAATTTCATTCAAAGGCAACTGCACGAAATTGAATGCACATAAACAAATTTGGGCGCGTAAAGTAGGAAATTGGCCGGGAAAACCTATATTAAAACGATTATAGCAATCCATTCCACCAGCAACAAATTGAAATATGTGTCTTCACAAATACTTTTATTCACACTTTTCAATCATAACTACTGTGAACTAACTAACATCCATGCCTTCATGGGCCTGCAGAATCTGACTAGTTCTATTAACCTGTTGCTTATGGGAACCGGGTGGGCTATACACAAAGTCTATGGCGATTTCAGAATCTCAAAGGGAAGGGGGTTACAAACTCCTTTAGTTCCTAGACAATAGAACTAGTCTTCTACTGCAGACCCATGAACTGGTTGTATTGACTTTTTAACTATTCTCTTTCGTAAATTAGACAATTATTTTTGGGCGGTGGTTCCTTTTTAAAAGGAAATATGTTGGGGAGGAATATCGGGCAAGTTAAATTCCACAATTCGGTCTAGTTTGGCGTCTAACATTTCTATTCAAATATAAAGTGAAAAGGTAATTCCTTACATGTTAAAATCTCATCTAGAAACAAGCAGGAAATTTTGCTAATCAAGCTACACAACTCGATAAATGTTTCTCTTGTTATACATTCTTCTGACATGCATTTTTTTCTGGCATGTAACATGTGAAAGTTTATGATTTTAATTGCCAAAATGGGCAGGTACAAAAAAGTTAGGGTGGAGGCTTTGGATGATGCAATAGAGTGGTGAAGTGTGATGTCATATATGATGTCATAAACATTTTTTTAGAATTTTCAAATTTGGACTTCATTTTCAGAAAGAGCATAACAAATAATGTCCAAATACCGAAAATCAAAGGAATAGGTTACGTATTGGCCGAGATATGCCCATCCGAATGATTGTTTTGGTCAATGGGCAATCAGTGTTATAGTGCACTGGTTCCTAAATTTAGGAACCAGTGCATTATAACACTGATTGCCCATTGATGTAAAATTCACTCGGATGGGCATATCTCAGCCAATACGTAACCTATTCCTTTGATTTTCGGTATTTGGACATTATTTGTTATGTTCTTTCTGAAAATGAAGTCCAAATTTGAAAATTCTAAAAAAGTGTTTTTATGACGTCATGGCTTCTGTACTCTATGATGATCATAGGGGGTAGGCATGAGCCAACAAACCGACCTGTGGAAGGAGTTCTTTCAGCTTTCCCATCTTCCTGTAGGCCGACCGGAAGTCGTGTCCCCACTGCGACACGCAGTGAGCCTCGTCTATGGCAACCAGGGTGATCCCTGGCAGAAAAGAGAAAAGAGAATTTCATCTCATTTTTAAAAAGTTATTTCTGAAATAAAAACTGGTATAAAGGTAAAGACAGTTTTCCTAAATGTCAATGAACAGAAGTCATGCCCCCAGTCGACGGTTAAGAATCCATGTTCTTCAACAAGACATTTCATCTATATTGAAAATTGTTATCAACCTAGGTGTAGTGGGTACTCAAGAGGAATGAATGGGGGGGGGGGCATTTGTAAATGATATGTGCAACTGTAACAGGTAGCCTCGCTAGAATACTGGGTCTTAGCTATGACCGTTGTCTTATCGTATCTGGCACAGAACTACGGTGCATCTTGCACAGAGCGTCGATAGCCGTTGGAAAATTCAAAAGCTTTGTTTAGGGACTAAATAAATGGAAATTATTATCATTCTGATAATTATACTCACCAACATTCTGTTGTAGGTCCTCCAGCATGTCGTTGGCTACCGATGCAAATTCAGGAGTCATGTACACCAGTTGGTATTTCCCACTGTGCATGGGGATAGAGATACAAAGACATGTAACATTATAATCATCTTCATCGTCATGATTATTATAGAGAAGTAAAATTTGCTCTTAATCCATGTTCAGTTCAAAAGGTACTTGGCAGAAGGTATTTCACAAAAAACTCATACATTTTTCATATCTTTATATTTTCTGGTAGTCAGCTGGGCTCCTCAGGGACTTTTTAGGGAGCTAATAATAATAATCGTGTAAAGCGCTATGATCCCCACGGGAATAGCGCTATATAAATAATCGTTATTATTATTATTATTATCGAAGAGCTAAATTCAAAGCAATATCCAGGCGTTTGAAATGTTACGGAGGCGAAAAATTGCACATATAATTTTTGCAAAAATTTCCTCATTGTTCCAGTTTATGTTGAGGCAATAAATATGCGAATCACACCAGGCTATTGTGAAGGAGTTCAAAGGAGCCCAGAGAGATCTTGGCTAGCCAATTTCCATCGGGCTCCCACTAAGTGCTAGCCCTGAAATTACCTTTAAAGGGGACCACCAGGCAAAGGACAACACATTATTATATGTTTTGGTACCGTTTTGTGATATCAAATAGATACCCAACATTTTGCAAAGGGTTGTGTAATTCATAAACAAAGCAATTGATTTCCACCACTTACGGAACCACTGCAATTTCCTGGTTCCATATGGGCCAAGCATTTGCGAGTGCGCCAATGCTTTCAAGCGTACGTCAATAGATTCCCGGATGATTCATTCGCTCTGCACAGTGCGCTCTGGCTCTGCACGCATATATTCTACGCAATTCAGACCGCATGAACGCATGGTTGAGAATGGTGATGCGTTTTCCAATTATATATTTTTTTCTGAAAACATATTTTTGTGAACTTGTTGAAGGAATGGAATACTAAAGATGGTACCTTTCTATAATAAGAATATTATTTTGGGGTGGTGGTACCCTTTAAAGGGATCTAGAAACATTGTCCAAATCCTAAAAAAATCCAATTGGAATTCTAGCGGTTCCCTCATACCTTGTTGTATTCATATTAACAATAGAGGCATGGGACAGGTTTCAGTTTGTCAAATTTCCCTTTAGTTAAAAAAATATTTACAATTGAAGTGTTCAGTGCAATGAGTTAGTGAATATTACTTTGCATTTTCGCTTATTTCTTGTCCAAATAAGATCCATTTAAAGGTAACGTTGAGTATTGGTCAAACTTAACTTTAGTAACGAAAACCTGCACGATTACGGTACAAACTAATAGTTATAACTTCACCATGCTCGAAAAGTATACACAATTACAAACGACAAAGTAAAACCCCTGTTATCATTCAAAAAGAGCCGTTACAACTCAAGAGTCAAATTAACTCTAGAGAGAAGCGCTAGCGTTCTAGGTCCTCCTAATACGGGACTGTAATGCGCGGTAATAGTTACCGCGCATATTCATGTGTATCGCAAGCGCCGTTCGCCTTTCGCATCGGCGGCCATCGCAATCATCTTTCGTTCAAAATTCTGTTCGGAGTCGCGCTAACACGCGGAGAGAAGTCGAGGAGGCGCATAAATCACTGATTTTTAGCGGAATGGAGGGAAAAATCATAATTTTAATCGACCCGATAGTTGGATCACATAATTGAGAGTGAATTGGTGGTAAGTACCATATCATATGTATAGTTTTAAGCACAATTAGCGTGCTTACAAATATGAGTCCCGTATTAAAAGGACCTAGAACGCTTGCGCCTCGCGCTAGCGTTCTCTAAAAAGTGATACCCGGATGTCAATCACTTTTATAAATATTTTGAAAGCAAATTTCACAACAATTAGAGCATTTGAATGGGAATTATTATTATTTCCCATGTTTTTTTCGATGATCTTTCATATGGAATTGAAATCAACCAAATCCGTTACAATTAATTTTGTTTGGGGGGGGGGGGGCACTTTGGAAATTACCAATACTCAAGGTTACCTTTAACTTGAAACTTTCATACAATACCCAGTGGACATTTCAGACAAGAACAATATACATTGTATCCACCATTCATCACTTTTTGCACATGTCAACAAAGTTACTAGATCCCTTTAAAATGCTTACTTTAGTAGATCTCTCTTCACTGTCAGCATGTCATTCTGTGCAGACCCGAGGTAGCATGCCTTGATATTTGCGATCCTGAAACATATTAAGAAGAAATTAAACTTAAAATAATAATGTAATATCAAAGGGCAAAGTTTTCAATGGATTTACAAGGAATTGAAATTTATTTTTAGGGTTCTTTTTCAAACCAGCCATCATTAACAATAATGTACAAAGTCTATGGAGATTTCAGAAACTCAAAGGGATCGCGTTAGCTACTACAATTAATGTTTCCCTTACTTGAGAGCTTGAACCTGGTCTTCCATGAGGGATATGAGAGGTGATATAACCACACTGATTCCTCCTGTGAATATAGCGGGGTACTGGTAGCACAAACTTTTCCCGTAGCCTGAAAAAGGAGGATGGGGAGGTAAAAACAACAAGACAACATGCTCACTTTTTATCCTAATAGCGGTTTATCATAGTAATACGTGATGTGTTTATTATAATTTCAGAACTTTTTGTCTTGCTTGACATGGTATGGAAAAAATAAATACAAATATGTACTCGGGACTCTTGGACCAATGAATGTAAACAAATGAAAGAAGATTTGCGTTTGCAGTAACATCTTTTACTTATAACTTTTCAATCATGTCTGTCATGAATTACTTTATTTCAAATTTCAATTCCATTCAATTTTAAAAACTTTTTCATATTGTGAAATGGTATGAAGAGACAAAAAAACAAACAAGCAGGCTATCTTTACTGTATATTTATCAAAATATGGAATCATAAATCAAACAAAACACATTAAAACGATATAAAATCCCTTTAAAATAGCCAATAATTTAAAGTTCAGGAAGTCAAATATATAGTACAATGGGATAAAAAGATAATATGTATAATCAATGTTTTCTTGGATAAGATTGAAGGCAAATGGAATTGCATTAAAAATGTAATCAAACTACAATTGACAACAAAACTTACCTGTTGCCATGACAACACACTGATCCCTCCTCTCCTTCAATATGGAGTGTATTATCTTCCACTGCATCCTGAAAAAAATAAAATTAATTTATTATATCAAACATAGGGAAACTGACCAGATATATATAATATAAATGAAAATGAGCTAAGAAAATTGGGCTTCACCGGGATTCAAACCAGAGACCTCCGGATTGCTCTTACCGACTGAGCAACAAAGCTCCTGTGATTGGTTTGTTCATCTCTAAAAACCCTTTACAATGCCCGACACAGGAGCTTGCTAGCTCAGTTGGTAAAAGCAACAGGTCTAGCAATCCTGAGGTTCTAGGTTTCAAATCCCAGGGAAGCCTTATATTTCTTCGCTCATTTTCATTTGAGATTTATTTATAAAACAAAATACATAACTGCCAGCATTCACATGTCTGATTCACGGAGATTTCAAACAGACATGTCCTGCAGCAATGCATTAAAACTACAGTCAACTTCATGATTTTCAATACTTTTGAAACATCTCAAAATTTGTGCGAACTACTGTACCCTATAGGTTACTTTAGCAGTACATGAACTTTGTTTCAGCACCGATACTACCCGAGGTCATATGTATGTCGAACCTGCGATAATTTGAGGGTGTAAACAGCATACCACATAATAGTGGACTCTATTTATGTAACGATCCATTTGTCAAAAGTTATTATTTTTTCACATTAATTATAAAAGCAATCTTGAATTAAACATTCATGGTCAATAAACAAAGTTTCATTTCAATTCAACAGCACCAAAATATGGGTCCTACTAATTAGCGCGAACAACTGTGAAGTACTGCGAACAAGCGCGAAGAAGTGCGAAGCAATTTACTGTGAACAAGTTTCCCATTCGCATAGCATGCACTTGTTTGCAGTAATTAGTAATGCTGCGCTCAATTACTAATTACTGCGAACAAGCGCGAATGGGATTTACTGCAAACAAATTTGTTCGCATATGGAATCCTGTTCGCACTTGTTATATCCCGTTCGTGCATGTTCGCATTACATTTGTTCCCTAACCCTTATGGCTTATTCGCGCTATATAGAACGCGCTTGTTCGCAGTACTTCGCACTTGTTCGCGCCAATTAGTAGGACCGCCAAAATATTGTTCTTACGGTCTGAATCCTGAGTGACCAAATGATTTCTTCAAGACGTCAATGTAGTTCTGTCCTGGCTGAGGCACTGAGGGATCTGTAAATAAAGAAAGAGAACATTTTTTACACAAGTTGAACGTTATTACCATTATTATTTTTAATCATTGAACAAATTTGTTTTGTATGACATAGCAAGCCTCCACACTATCTTTCTATCTACTTGCCCATTTGGACAAATAAAATCATATAATTTAAAATTCTACTTGCCTGAACCGAAAATGTACTTCATAATTTTCATTGTTGGTTTTGGTTTTAAAGCGGACAACCTGTAATCATGGGCGTCGATACTTACGTAATACCTATTCATCAGGGGGGGATGAATGAATGAATCATCCCCCCCTGATGAATGGGTATCAATGACAGATCGACGCCCGTGCCTGTAATAATAAAAAAAGCCCCCCCCCCCCCAGCCACTTAGTGACATAACCGCAGCAAGATTTACCCGTTTATATTTAGGACCCCATTTCAGAAAGAGATGCAATCAATTGTAAAGTTGCAATTAATTGCAAGTAAGGAAAAATACCGTATTTGCCTGTGTATAAACCGCACCGATGTATTAACCGCACCCCAACTTTTGGTTGTCATTGAAGGGGAAAAAATAATTTCTATACATGATAAAACTGTGCTGGGAATCATTGTCAACATAATCAAACTATCATGCTTTCCCCTAACTTTTGTATTTTCGGGACCAGTCCTGAACTCTGAAGGGGTTTAGATTGTCTTACCCTGAACCTCTTCCTCCGTTTCGTTGTTTCCATTCATGTTCTGGGATGAAACTTGGCTGTCGTCCGCAAATCAGGAAAAATACACATTTCAACCTATACTATCAGATTTGCGTAGTTAGTCACATGATCCGACTTGCAATTAACTGCAACTTAACAATCAATTGCATCTCTTTCTGCAACGGGCCCAGGATTGATTAATATTACTATAACATATATTCTCCATAGACCCCAACTAGAGTATTTTCGAGGCCAGTCCTGAGGGGTGTTTCACAAGGATCCTAAGTTGATCTTAACTCTAAGTTGGACTTAAAAAGTATGGAAAGCCGTTCATTTCCTTGAAACAATTTTGTAAAATGTCTTTTAAAAGGCATAAAATGTTGATTAAAATTATAATAATATTTTCTATTATCAAGGAGATTCCATGTTCTTGATGTAAAATTCATGACAGTCTTAAATACTTGCATTCTTGCTTTAGAATATTCTAAGGCTACAAATGGCTTTCCATAATAGTTAAATCCAACTTAGAGTTAAGTTCAACTTTATCTTTGTGAAACACCCCCCAGAATTCATAAAAGTTGTTAAGCAAAATAATAAAACCTAGATACTTTGCGTTGACATCGTAGGTTATGTAATACTTAAAGGGTACCACCACCCAAAAATAATATTCTTATTAAAGAAAGGTAACATCTTTAGTATTCCATTCCATCAACAAGTTCACAAAAATATGTTTCCAGAAAAAAAAAAAAAAAATGGAAAACGCATCACCATTCTAAAGCATGCGTTCATGCGGTCTGAATTGCGAAGACTAATGTGTGCAAAGCGAATGAATCGCCCGGGAATCTATTGTCTACAAACGTACGCGTGAATAGCATTGGCGCACTCGCAAATGGTTGGCCCGTATGGAACCAGGAAATAGTAGTGGTTCCGTAAGTGGTGGAAATTAATTGCTTTGTTTATGAATTACACAAACCCTTTGCAAAATGTTGGGTATCTATTTGATATCACAAAACGGTACCAAAACATATAATAATGTGTTGTTCTTTGCCTGGTGGTCCTCTTTAATATGTACTTTTAACCCCCCAGAACCCCAGAAGGGGTTAAGATTTTCATACCATGAACCTCTTCCTCCGTTTCTTTATTTCCATTCTTGTTCTGGGGTGAAACTTGGCTGTCATCCGACTCCTCATTGCTCATGTTTTCACCGGACACGTTGGCAGCCGCATCGCACAGAGCATCAATCTCCTATGGAAAAAATGTGAAAATGTTTTATAATAATAATAATGTCACAATGTGACACCTGACCATGGTAGCCATTTCTACACCTGGGTAGAGAGCAGCAATTGAGGATTAATTGTCTCGCTGAAGGTCAAACACAGGGTTTGAACTCGGGATCTCACAAGTGGAAAGCGTGTGCTCTACCAATCTTGCCACACCATGTCCAAGGTAGCGCACAAAGTACTTGCAGACTGTTGCAGTAGAATATAGTACAGCCCTTTTAACCCGTTCAGGACTGGTCCCGAAAATATTCGGGCTTGGGTCTATGGAGAATACACGTTGTAGCAAAATCAATCCGTCGTTAACAGGTTAACATATGTTCACTGGACATGTTGGCAGCCACATTGCACAGAGCATCAATCTCCTACGGCCAAACAAATAACAAAGAGCATGCAGAGCAATCGTCGCTGGAGCAAATATGTAATTTCACCGGAATTTAATACATTCCTTAACTAGCCACATTAATTATTAAGATATCATTTAGATGAAGACTTGAAATAGAGTCATCTTTAAAATGTCAATTAACCACTTCCTTGCTTTGAGAGCCATTTGGCACATTTTCAATACACGACATAACCAATTCCTTATTCATTTAATGGTAAAAGGTACAACTTATTACTAAATAAAATGGGTATTGTGTTGTGTGCATAGACCCCTGACTGAGTATTTTGGGGAACAGACCTGGGGGGCATTGCATAAAACTCAAAACGCAAAGTTGCTTTTGGTTTTGCGTTCGAACAAACGCAAAATCAAACGCAACTTTGAGTTTTATGCAATGCCCCCCTGAAGGGGTTAGAGAAAAATGAGTTCTTTCTTTAATAATTTTGATGAAATTGCATGGCACAGATAATCTTGAGCTAAATGGAACCAAGATCTCGGGGCTTACCGCTAACATGTTAGGGTCTATGTCGTCTTCATCATCAAACTCATCCAAAGCATCTTCTGTAGCATTTTCTTCTGAACTTCCATTGACGTCTTTCTCCCGGCTGGCCGACGGTTCCTCTACAACCTCCTCTTTGACTGAAGTAAGAAATAAAGGAAACATTTAAATTATTGTAATAATTATCCTATTTCCTCGCTTGAAAGAAAAGATGCATTTTTAAAAAATTGATCTCTCTTTTCCTCTTCATTTTGTTTAATTTATTTCAATTTGTTTTCTTCTGACCATCCATTCAGGAATCCCACTTTTGCCTTTAATACACCTTTTTGTCTTCTTTTTCAATGTATTTTTAATTTAATTTTTTTAATGGGGGGGGGGGGGAAGATCTAGGGTTCATTATATTATATCAACTTTGCTTTTGAATGAAGATTTGAGTATGCTCATGATTGATTTTGTAACCTAGCTTATTTTTTTATTTTACAGAACAAATGTACACACAAAAAAACAATGATAATGATCAAGCTTGGGACGAATACCTTTTTTGCTATCCAAAAAAGGTATTTGGATAAACCGGATATCCGAATCATTAGTTATTACTTTAAAACAAAATTCTATACCGATTTATAATAAAAGTGATATTCGAATACCAACAGCTGTTCAGCTATTCAAATTATTTGGATATTTGTCCTAGGACTAATAACGATGACAAGCCTTTGGCTTCTATCGTCACCACCACCTAATTTGAAATGTATGTTTTTAACTGGAAATAAATTCAAATTCGATATAAATGACGATTATGTTAATGTCACGGCGATACTGATGAAAATGGTGATATAATGTGTCTAATGTATAGTACCTTTCTTTTCAGTTCCAACATGATCTATTCCGTTGCAGGCTTCGTCGTCTTCAAATAAGTCCAACTCTCCCGTCTCATCGATGCTCCGGTCATGGGCCTGTTGCTCATTCTCATTCAGCAGGGCCTGCAGTTCTTTGACGACTTTCGTGGCCGTCTCGACAAACTGCATTCCTCTCGAGACACATTCGTCAGAGACGGAGAGGACGTTCGACTGGTAGTCGAGCATCTCGATGGCGGTGTGGGTGAGGCGCTGGAGGGAGAACAGCTGAGATGACAACGCCTTGGCATCCATCTTGGATGAGACTCAGCTATTTATGTGCTGAACACATGGAGATAGTGTTAAGTCCTGTTGGGGTTGAATAAAAACAAGTTCTACATTGTATTAGTTTTGTTTAGGTTTTCAGTCAGGCTACAGGGTCAGGCCTGATTAGTGGGAAGTGATTCAACATGTTGAATCAGCCCCGACTAGCTCAAGACTGGCTAACAGCTGGCAAACTCAGAGTCATAGGTCACAGGGAAAAAATTAATATTTATTTTTCGGGGGCTACTTTTCAAGCTTGCTTGCATGAAAATAACACTCTTTAATTTGTTTTGCATTGAACTCTATGCAAATTTTCGGGGGCTATTTTTTGACTTTCGAGGGCTCTATTTGGCATTTCAGGGGCGAATTCGCCCCAAGCCCCCGTGTATTTTTCCCCTGATAGTGATAGGTCACCATGGGGCACTCATTACCATACTGTTGTGTGTCGCAGGCATGCAAAGACAATGAATGGGTGGCGCAAATTTCTGACAGCCAACACATGCATTGTCCATGTACTCTTTGCAACCAGGAAATTGTGTGTATGGGCCAGTATGGCATGTAAATGGTCATAACCCTAGCTGAACTGATGCCAAACTTGACAGAAATAAAGAGCAAAAAAAAAACTATTTGGGCGGTCTGGCAATTTCTAATATATGAATAATAATCTGAGAAAAGTTGAAAGCCTAGCATAAGTTTAAAGACTTTATTTTTGCCTAGAGCCTTTAGAGGTTGACTTGACTTCATTTGATGCTCTTTCAGTGTTAGTTTTAACAGCTCGACTTAGTCAAGATTCCACCGTAACCAGAAGTTGCAATGTCCGGACTAGTTAATTAATCCGAGGGAGCTTCAAACGGCCAAAGTCAAATACTCAAGGAATAACTTATTAAGAAAGTCCAAAATACTGGGCTCAACACTAGCAGTAGCACTACTGCCTGCTAGCGCTAGCCTGGGTTAAGTTAAATTTCATTAATGGTCAAGTTTGCTTGTCTGATCGGGGAACTAAAATTAGAATATTATACTATAGTTACAAGAGAAAAATGTACACAAACAAAGGTAGACTTTTAGAACAATGGATCAGATCTAAAAATGTAAAAGATCATAGTCCTAGTCCAGCAGTAAAATATTGTTCATTATTACACAAATGACATAAAAAAATTTAATCACATAGAAATTAATTGAGAAGTCTATACAAAAGTCAACACAACACTCAAAATTACAATGCCAATGCCAATGGCCAAGGCAATGTGGCAATGCCAAGCCCAAGGCAATGGCATGCCATAATTCATAAATATGGAACTTGGAAGATTTGCAATTACCAAAAATGCAGGAGATGAGGCTTAGATCAACAGTTAAATATTTCAGTAATAATGTCAAGGCCATGAAAGCTCTAGATTTGTCAATCTACATTAATAATACAATCAATGAGCCCTTGCCATTTTAATTTCATACTTACTTTTGATTGAAAATTAATTGAAACTTGAATTTGAAAGGAAAGATGATGAATATCATTTAATTTTGTTTCACATTGTTTTTGTTGGGCAAATCAATTTCCAGCCCATGATCTGATTGTCATAGTTCACGATACAGATACACACAGTGACACACAACAGACAAAACAGTATTAATGTGAATTTACACCCTAGAAGCGCTAACAAACCGTAACAGAGACCGACTAGGTTGCTGGTCCGCTGGAACAGGCGGAAGAGCAGATAGAGCTTCGCCTAATTATCGCGGGTAAAACCTTCCATATCAACTCGCTTTATACACCGCAGTAAGCCCCTTGACTTGCAGGGGTGGCGCTAATGCAACTGCTCGTAATTACACATGATTTATTGACGTCAATCAAACATTTTTTATCGGAAAACAATGACCGAATACATATTTGTGACGATGATATAATGCTTAATACATTTATAAACATCAAATAATTTCAAGACAACAATAAATTTGACTTACCGCGGTAAATATCACAGCAAATACATAACTACTAGTCTCTATGCAAGGCGCTAATAAGTTGCATTGCAATTTGCAAAATAATAGAAAATAATATTCAAATAAGATAAAGTATAAGTGCATTATAAAAAATATATAACATTCGATATCAATGCAAAGTATTTAGATGTGTATGTTGCTAAACAAATGTTACGAATTTTTATGAATTTTATGAATTTTACGTATCGTATGGCGCATTTGATAAAGTATATGTAGATTCTGCTAATTTTTTGTCTGCAGGATCTGAAAAAAATAGATATTGTTATTATTATATTTGGCAACAAATACATTTACATCAAAACAAAACAATGAGATACAAAATAATTGTTATACACTACAATACTAATACATACCTGAATAATATTTATCTGTATTAAAGGAATAGCGATTTGCTAAAATATATTTTAGTGACGTAAAAATGACGTACAATCGTTTTCAGAATACACCTCCTGGTTTTAGGTTGTTCTACTTCTACTTCTATGGTAATTTAGATGTAGAACACACAATCTTCCGGTTAACAAGAGTAGATTTGATGTCACTGTAGTAGATGAAATGCAATGTTCTTTATGCTCCTTAAAAGGCATTGGTGATGAATATCACTATCTTTTTATTTGTCCATTTTTTAATAATGAAAGACAAATGTATTTACCAAAGAAACTGTATGATTGTACTCCGTGTGCTTTGTATATGAAATCACTTTTTAATACGCTTAATACTTGCCAGTTTAAGAAGTTAGCATATTTTGTTAGAGTTATTATGTCAAAATTTAGCTTGAAAACATATTCTGATGAGGATTGTCTCGTTAATGATATGAGAAATAGAGCACCAATATTGACACGAAGTGGCAGAAGGGTAAATTGCCCAGAAAGGCTGAATTTGTAGATATGTTTATGTTACATTGTTGTTGCATGTTTTGTTTTTGAATTGTTGTATATTGTTAAAAAAAAAAAAAAAAAAGTTTGTACTCTCATACCCCGGAAGGGGGTCGATAGAGTAAATAAAATCTTACAAATCTTACAAATGGTAATACTCATCAACGCCTGTTCAGCATCTAGATGAGGGTTAAGCATAGAGTTGTTATCACAGCTCTATGCGGTACAGTTCCTGAAAGGGGAACTAAATTGTTTCAAGAGCCACCTTGAACTGCTCCAAAGAAGGCAGTTCGAAGATGTTCTGAGGTAGCTCGTCCCAGTCCTTAAGTGTCCTGGGGAAATAACTAAATTTGTAAGTGTCCATTGAAGAGCCTAGTCTCATATATCGTTGTTGTTGACTCCTCCTTGTAGTTCTCTCCCTCGGTTTGATGTAATCCGGTATTGGTATCGCAATTTTGTTATTTGCTATCTTGTAGAACATTGACAATCGTGCCCGTTTTCTTCTTTCTTCAAGAGTTGGGAGATTAAGTTGTTCTCGCATGGATGTTACACTGGCATCACGCTGGTAGTTTCCACAAATGAAACGAAGTGCACGTCTTTGGATCTTCTCTAGTTGGTCTATCTGATTCTGCTTGTTGGGGTCCCATACTACCGAAGCACATAGGCGCCGAAAGTGGGGGGGGGGGGGGGGGGGGGGGGGGGGCAGGGGGGGGCGGCCGCCCCCCCCAATCCAAAAAGTGGGGGGGGGGGGCAAAACGCGTTTTTGCCCCCCCCAAAAAAGCCCCCCCCCTCAAAAAAGGAAGAAAACAGAAAGAAAGGAAGAAAGAAAAAGGAAAAGAACAAATTAAATGTATCAGCCAATACTTGTTAATTCTAACGTTTATTAAAAACAGAGTTATTCATCCATTTAAAATTTGCGCTGCGCGCTTCGCGCGCAAACAAATGATCTCAGTTTGTTGTGTAACTTGGATTTGGTACGGCTGGACGGTGGGGTTTTCTGTACCAGTCCACGTACTTCCTGTGTAGGCTGTTATTGCTCTGCTGTTTGTGCATGTGACGTGCACCAAATCGCACCATTACAAGTAAATAAAAGCAAAATCTTCCCCGTGGGAGGGTGATACCCCCTCCCAAACCCTCCTATTCTGGCTCTGCCCCAGCACTCGGTCACTTCGCTCCCTCGGGACTCATTTTTAGTTGTAAGCTATGATGTTGGATCATACAAATGTGGCATATGGTTTATGTTTTTATGCACCAGATTGCACCATTTCAAATATGAAATGCAAATTCTTCCCCATGGGAGGGGGATACCCCCTCCCAAACCCTCCCCTCTGGCTCTGCCCCAGCCCTCGGTCGCTTCGCTCCCTCGGGACTCATTTTTAGTTGTAAGCTATGATGTTGGATCATACAAATGTGGCATATGGTTTATGTTTTTATGCACCAGATTGCATCATTTCAAGTATAACAACGCAAAATCTTCCCCGTGGGAGGGGGATACCCCTCCCAAACCCTCCCCCCTCTGGCTCTTCCACAGCCCTCAATCGCTTCGCTCCCTCGGGACTCATTTTTGGCTGAAAGTTGTGATGTTTGATCATACAAATGTGTCATATGGTTTATGTTTTTTTAATCCCCCTGATTGTACAATTTTAAGTATAAAAATGCAAAATCTTCCCCGTGGGAGGAGGATACCCCCTCCAAAAACCCTCCCCCTCTGGCTGTGCCCTAGCCCTCGGTCGCTTCGCTCCCTCATGACTCATTTTTAGATGTAAGCTATGATGTTGGATCATACAAATGTGGCATATGGTTTATGTTTTTATGCCCCAGATTGCATCATTTCAAGTATAAAAATGCAAAATCTTCCCCGTGGGAGGGGGATACCCCCTCCCAAACCCTCCCCCCTCTGGCTCTTCCACAGCCCTCGGTCGCTTCGCTCCCTCGGGACTCATTTTTGGCTGTAAGCTATGTTGTTGGATCATGTTTTTATGCACCAGATTGCACAATTTCAAGTCCAAAAATGCAAAAGCTCCCTTGACCAGTGGGAGGGGGGGGGGGGGGGGGGGGGGGGGGGGTGGCAACCCTATGACTGTGGTCGGGCATGAGCCCCTAAACACATAAATCGTGAGCCCTCTTCGGGTTTTGCCCCCCCAATCCAAAACTGCTTCCGGCGCGCCTGCCGAAGCAAACTCTAGCTGGGACCGTACGAGAGAGATGTATGCCATTTTTAAAACTTCTGTTGGACATTGTCTTCCGAGATTTCTTTGAATGAATCCAAGGGTCCTCGAGGCCTTGTTTGTGACCGCATCTACATGCGATTTCCAGCTTAGACGCTCATGTAGCTCGATTCCAAGATATGCTTTGCTGGCCACACCTAGAAGATCATCTCCCCTCATAGTATAAGTGTGCATAATGGGATGCCTCTTTCTGTGAATTCGCATTGAGTAGCATTTCTTGGCGTTGAATTGCATTTGCCAACGATCAGCCCACTCCAAAAGTCTGTCCATATCTGATTGAAGTTTGACCGTGTCATCTACAGATGTTATTCTCCGCATCAAAAGGCAATCGTCCGCAAATAATTTGATGGTAGAATCGACCTCGTCACCAATGTCATTAATGAATAAGAGGAACATCAGAGGACCTAGACCTGTGCCCTGAGGCACTCCTGATGTGACATGAACCGACGTTGAAGCCTCTCCATCAACAACCACTCGTTGAGTCCTGGTAGTCAACCAAGTTGATATCCAGCTTAGGGTCACATCACGAATTCCGTAGTATTTCAGCTTACTTAAAAGCCGTTGATGAGCAACCTTGTCGAAGGCCTTGGAGAAG
>JBAMJV010001641.1:45000-55000 GCA_037951105.1 Echinarachnius parma | reverse complement strand
GCACCTGTACATTTTGAAATTGTATATGTATTGTAATCTTGACTTAGCTTGACATCATTATTTTATGGCGAATGGAATAAAATGAATCTGAATCTGACTTTGTAAAGTTTGTTTTACTTGATACTATCCTTTGTAAATACGAGAAATAAACAAATAATAAATAACACCTATCATCAACCAATTGCTCATCATTGTGTTATTCATATCCACTCTAATGAGTTTATATGCGTCTATAGTTACAACAAATAAAGTTTGTTTTAGCACTGCATGTTGTTGTTTAACATGTTTAACTATGTTGTTGATGATGATGATGATGATGGTGATGATGAAGAAGAAGGTGACGGGATGATGATGATGGTGGTGATGATGGGATGATAATGATGATCATGATGCTGTTGATGATAATAGGGTGGGTGGTATAATGATAACACAATTATAATGTGACGATGATGGAGGTGGTGGTAGTGGTGAAGATGATGCCGCTGTTGATGATGGTGATGATGGGGTGATAATGATGATCATGATGCTGTTGATGATAATAAGGTCTGTGGTATAACCATAACATAATTATGATGGTGACATCGGTGGACGTGGTGGTAGTGGTGAAGATGATGCTGCTGCTGCTGCTGATGATGATGATGGAGATAGTGATGATTATGATGATGCTGTTGGAAATGAGGAGGGTGGTATATAATGATTATACACTTAAGGTGATGGTGGTGGATGATGATGCTGATAATGGAGGTAGTGGTTCAGATAGTAGTAGTAGCCTTGTAGTAGTAGCAGTAGTATTAATAGCAGTAGTAGTAGTACTATTATCAGCAGTAGAAGTAGTACTAGTATTAGTAGTAGTAGTAGTAGTAGTAGTAGTATTAGTATTAATAGTAGTAGTAGCAGTAGTAGTAGTAATATTAGTAGTAGTAGTAGTAGTAGTAGTAGTAGTAGTAGTAGTAGTAGTAGTAGTTGTTGTAGTATTAGTATTAGTATTAGTATTAGTAGTAGTAGTAGTAGTAGTAGTAGTAGTAATATTAGTAGTAGTAGTAGTAGTAGTAGTAGTAGTAGTAGTAGTAGTAGTATTAGTAGTAGTAGTAGTAGTAGTAGTAGTAGTAGTAATATTAGTAGTAGTAGTAGTAGAAGTAGTACTAGTATTAGTAGTAGTAGTAGTAGTAGTAGTAGTAGGAGTAGTAGTAGTAGTAGTAGTAGTAGTAGTAGTAGAAGTAGTAGTCATAGAAGTAGAAGTAGTAGTAGAAGTATTAGTAGTAGTAGTATTAGTAGTAGTACTACTAGTAGTAGTGGTAGTAGTAGTAGTAGTAGTAGTAGTAGTAGTAGTAGTAGTAGTAGTAGAAGTAGTAGTAGTAGTAGTAGTAGTAGTAGTAGTAGTAGTAGTAGTAGTAGTAGTAGTTGTAGTAGTATATAGTAGTATAGTATTATTATAATAATTATTATTACTATTATTATTATTATTATTATTATTATTATTATTAATATTATTATTATTAGTAGTAGTAGTAGTAGTAGTAGTAGTAGTAGTAGTAGTAGAAGTAGCAGTAACAGAGTAGTAGTAGTAGTGCTAGTAGTAGTAGTAGTAGTAGTAGTAGTAGTATTAGTAGTAGTAGTAGTAGTAGTAGTAGTAGTAGTAGTAGTAGTAGTAGTAGTAGTAGCAGTAGCAGCAGCAATAGTAGTAGCAGTAGTAGTAGTAGTAGTAGTAGTAGTAGTAGTAGTAGTAGTAGTAGTAGTATATAGTAGTATAATATTATTATTATAATTATTATTACTATTATTATTATTATTATTAGTAGTAGTAGTAATAGAAGTAATAGTAGTAGCAGCAGCAGTAGCAGTAGTAGTAATAGTAGTAATAGTAGTAGTAGTGGTAGTATTAGTAGAAGTAGTATTATTGGTAGTAGTAATAGTAGTAGTAGCAGTAGCAGAGTAGTAGTAGTAGTAGTAGTAGTAGTAGTAGTAGTAGTATTAGTATTAGTAGTAGTAGTAGTAGTAGTAGTAGTAGTAGTAGTATAGTAGTAGTACTACTAGTACTAGTAGTAGTATAGTAGTAGTAGTAGTAGTAGTACTAGTAGTAGTATAGTAGTAGTAGTAGTAGTAGTAGTAGTAGTAGTAGTAGTAGTAGTAGTAGTAGTAGTAGTAATAGAAGTAATAGTAGTAGCAGCAGCAGTAGCAGTAGTAGTAATAGTAGTAATAGTAGTGGTAGTATTAGTAGTAGTAGTATTATTGGTAGTAGTAATAGTAGTAGTAGCAGTAGCAGAGTAGTAGAGTAGTAGTAGTAGATCTATTCATTCACCCCCCCCCCCCCTGATGAATAGGTATTACGTAAGTATCGACGCCCATGCCGAAAATATACACGATGACGCATCGGGCCGGGGAATCCCCGCAAATAATCTGCGCTGAAAATTGGCAAAAGTGCACTACTAAAGAAACTCAGCTCAGCACTCAGAGATCGAAACACGACGCGAGGAGACATACAAATTATACAAAACTGCTGTTCTGTTACGTCCGAGAAAAGAAATTCTGATCCGCCACTGCTGTATACGTGAGTGTATAGACATTTAGACTTTTGTATTTTGAAGTGTTATAGCTCAACATGGATTTAAGTTTGAATAAAGATAAATTGAATGATGATTACGTGTATGCAAAAATGATTTACCGAACGTTCCAACATGAATTCGGTATTATGAACCCAGGAAGACGACAATTTGCATCACTATCGGTCGATTACGCGGGGTTCGATGAAGAAAATAAGATTTTAGTTGATGGCTGGTTTCATGATGGTGGCCTGCACTCCCGGCGATTCGTGGCCGCAACGTGCCGTAAGCTTTACGATGTCGATGGTATATTTATACAGCACGCTGAAGATAGAATTATCGACCATTTCTTTACAAATTTTGAATCGTTTCGCAAATTACTCTCAGATAATCGGGTACATGTTCTGCATTTTTTCACGTTTTTTTCGTGTTGTAGAAAGTGTTGCAAAAAGTTAAAGAGATTTATTGAATATATACAAAATGAATTTGATCAGGTAAGAGTAATCATTTCGTACGTGAAACCCTATAGAGCTAAATATTCTACACTTGTAGAGCAAGAAGCAGATATTCTCGCTTTTAAATATATTAACAAATACAGCAACGTCAAGGTCATACAATTAAAGAATCCATTCATAAATAACGGTTTAATGATTTATCCTGGTAAAAAGTGTTCAAAGAAGTACATGTAAAAACAGAGTTCAGTACGAAAACAATTTACAAACAACATACATCTAGAATGAACTATAGATAAAGCAAGTTAAATACAAAATATACGCAAAATCTATCTACATAATGTACAAGTTCGAAAGAAAAACCACTACAAAAATAGAGTATAAAATATATATTAAAACTAACAAGAATTATAATATGCACATAAAACATATAAAATCAAGATGTCTATAAGATGTTTATTGGTAGTTCATGATAATAGGAATACACATTCAAATGAGTAATATCACATAGAACCTGGATTAATCACATTCTTCTTGATGATGGTATTTTAATACATAATTGATTGTGCTCTGTATTCCAGACTTGTTTAATTGTATATTTTAATAATTGGCCTTAAGTGTGTAGCTTAATTGATTGTTGTTTAATAGTTTGTATGATTACTTCTAAAACATTGTGGGTGGTAATATTGATAAGAATGTACATTGAAATGAGTAATTTTTATGTAGAATAAGCCTTTTCAACGAATGTGTTTGATTGTAGGCCCTATGCGAATTTTCAAAAATGCATTTGTGCCGATTTTCCATGCATATTGCGCTAATAATGGTGATTGACATTAATTACAAATATTCGAATCCTAAGCCTATTTGTATTTCATGAAATAATGTTGGTAATTGTCCAATAATTGAAACTTTGGTTTCTGGGGCAGGATATATACGTAGTGGCACCTGTACATTTTTAAATTGTAGATTTATTGTAATCTTGACTTAGTTGCAATATTAGATTTAGAATGATCTATAGATAAAGCAAGTTAAATACAAAATATACACAAAATCTATCTACATAATGTACAAGTTCGAAAGAAAAACCACTAAAAAAATAGAGTATACAATATATATTAAAACTAACAAGAATTATAATATGCACATAAAACATATAAAATCAAGATGTCTATAAGATGTTTATTGGTAGTTCATGATAATAGGAATACACATTCAAATAAGTAATATCACATTGAACCTGGATTAATCACATTCTTCTTGATTGTGGTATTTTAATACATAATTGATTGTGCTCTGTATTCCAGACTGTAAATTTTGAAATTGTAGATTTATTGTAATCTTGACTTAGTTGCAATATTAGATTTAGATTCAATTGATGTATAATTTTAATATGTTTAAAGAATTTAGTAATTGGCTTATTTAGTATGATTCTTTTGACTGTTGTTTATACATTTATAAGTTGTAACATGATTTTAAAATAGTGCATTGGATGATAAGAATAGGAATTACAGTGTAATGCGTTGTATCAAACGTTTTAAGGTTTTGAATTGAAATCAATCTGATTATAACAATTAAATTTTCCTCGATTTTTCTTTCATTATATTACTAAAAGTACTTCATATTTTATATTGTAATTATACCATTGTGTAATTGTATATTGTAGCCTGATCATGATTCAGTTGCATTGTTAGAGTTAACTTGTTTAATTGTATATTTTAATAATTGGCCTTAAGTGTGTAGCTTAATTGATTGTTGTTTAATAGTTTGTATGATTACTTCTAAAACATTGTGGGTGGTAATATTGATAAGAATGTACATTGAAATGAGTAATTTTTATGTAGAATAAGCCTTTTCAACGAATGTGTTTGATTGTAGGCCCTATGCGAATTTTCAAAAATGCATTTGTGCCGATTTTCCATGCATATTGCGCTAATAATGGTGATTGACATTAATTACAAATATTCGAATCCTAAGCCTATTTGCATTTCATGAAATAATGTTGGTAATTGTCCAATAATTGAAACTTTGGTTTCTGGGGCAGGATATAGGTACACGTAGTGGCACCTGTACATTTTGAAATTGTATATTTATTGTAATCTTGACTTAGCTTGACATCATTATTTTATGGCGAATGGAATAAAATGAATCTGAATCTGACTTTGTTAAGTTTGTTTTACTTGATACTATCCTTTATAAATACGAGAAATAAACAAATAATAAATAACACCTATCATCAACCAATTGCTCATCATTGTGTTATTCATATCCACTCTAATGAGTTTATATGCGTCTATAGTTACAACAAATAAAGTTTGTTTTAGCACTGCATGTTGTTGTTTAACATGTTTAACTATGTTGTTGTTGATGATGATGATGATGATGGTGATGATGAAGAAGAAGGTGACGGGATGATGATGATGATGATGATGATGATAATGATGGTGGTGATGATGGGATGATAATGATGATCATGATGCTGTTGAAGACAATAGGGTGGGTGGTATAATGATAACACAATTATAATGTGATGATGATGGAGGTGGTGGTAGTGGTGAAGATGATGCCGCTGTTGATGATGGTGATGATGGGGTGATAATGATGATCATGATGCTGTTGATGATAATAAGGTCTGTGGTATAACGATAACATAATTATGATGGTGACATCGGTGGACGTGGTGGTAGTGGTGAAGATGATGCTGCTGCTGCTGCTGCTGATGATGATGATGGAGATAGTGATGATTATGATGATGCTGTTGGAAATGAGGAGGGTGGTATATAATGATTATACACTTAAGGTGATGGTGGTGGATGATGATGCTGATAATGGAGGTAGTGGTTCAGATAGTAGTAGTATCCTTGTAGTAGTAGCAGTAGTATTAATAGCAGTAGTAGTAGTACTATTATCAGCAGTAGAAGTAGTACTAGTATTAGTAGTAGTAGTAGTAGTAGTAGTATTAGTAGTAGTAGTAGTAGTAGTAGTAGTAATATTAGTAGTAGTAGTAGTAGTAGTAGTAGTAGTAGTAGTAGTAGTAGTATTAGTATTAGTATTAGTATTAGTAGTAGTAGTAGTAGTAGTAGTAGTAATATTAGTAGTAGTAGTAGTAGTAGTAGTAGTAGTAGTAGTAGTAGTAGTAATATTAGTAGTAGTAGTAGTAGAAGTAGTACTAGTAGTAGTAGTAGTAGTAGTAGTAGTAGTAGTAGTAGTAGTAGTAGTAGTAGTCATAGAAGTAGAAGTAGTAGTAGAAGTATTAGTAGTAGTAGTATTAGTAGTAGTACTACTAGTAGTAGTGGTAGTAGTAGTAGTAGTAGTAGTAGTAGTAGTAGTAGTAGAAGTAGAAGTAGTAGTAGTAGTAGTAGTAGTAGTAGTAGTAGTAGTAGTAGTAGTAGTAGTAGTAGTATATAGTAGTATAGTATTATTATTATAAATATTATTACTATTATTATTATTATTATTATTATTATTATTATTATTATTAGTAGTAGTAGTAGTAGTAGTAGTAGTAGTAGTAGTAGTAGTAGTAGAAGTAGCAGTAACAGAGTAGTAGTAGTAGTGCTAGTAGTAGTAGTAGTAGTAGTAGTAGTAGTAGTAGTAGTAGTAGTAGTAGTAGTAGTAGTCGTAGTAGTAGTAGTAGTAGCAGTAGCAGCAGCAATAGTAGTAGTAGTAGTAGTAGTAGTAGTAGTAGTAGTAGTAGTAGTAGTAGTAGTAGAAGTAGTAGTAGTAAAATCTTGTTTCACAGACCCACAATAATTACACTTTTGACTTTTGAAAAGTGAAAAAAAACAAAACAATCATAATTCATATTTCACAATTAGTTCGTTGCCATGGCAATGCATCATGTATACAGATTTAAACACATACTTTTCATACTAAATACCATATTTTCATATCAATATATCATACTCATATTTCATTTTCATATCTCATATTTCATATTTTATACTCCTGCAGGAGTGGCAGGAGTTTTGGGGGTCGAGCGGGTACCTACTATTACTACTAATAATTAATATTACTACTAATAATTAATATTACTACTAATAATTAATAATATTACTACTAATTAATAATTACACTTTTGACTTTTGAAAAGTGAAAAAAACAAAACAATCATAATTCATATTTCACAATTAGTTCGTTGCCATGGCAATGCATCATGTATACAGATTTAAACACATACTTTTCATACTAAATACCATATTTTCATATCAATATATCATACTCATATTTCATTTTCATATCTCATATTTCATATTTTATACTCCTGCAGGAGTGGCAGGAGTTTTGGGGGTCGAACGGGTACCTACTATTACTACTCATATCTCATATTTCATATTTTATACTCCTGCAGGAGTGGCAGGAGTTTTGGGGGTCGAACGGGTACCTACTATTACTACTCATATCTCATATTTCATATTTTATACTCCTGCAGGAGTGGCAGGAGTTTTGGGGGTCGAACGGGTACCTACTATTACTACCCGAATTGATATTATCTAATATTCTTTTAACCAATCATATCATATTTATATTAAATAGATATTGATACTCCACCTTCGTTTTCAATCCTCCATCGAACAAACACGATCATACATTCATTTTATACTTTGATTTATGCCTCCGCAACGAAGAAGCCGAAGGCAAACATTTTTCGGGTTGTCCGTCCGTTCATTAGTACTTCCAGTTCTTATGGTCACGTTATCTCGAAAACCGATTGACAGATTCTCACCATACTTTGTATATTTATGTGTCTTGGGTAGCATATGAACTGAATAGATTTTGGGGTCATGAGGTCAAAGGTCACAGGGCTCATTATTAAAATAGCTTGTGGTTGCGTTATCTCAATAACCGATTGATGCCTTGGTACTAGTACCAATAATGTTCTCGAACCTCCTTGCCAGTACTAGTACCAAGCAGGTTCCAGAACCTCCTTGCTAGTACACGATGATACATATGGCCGGGTGATCCTCTAAAATACACACGATGATGCATTGGGCCGGGCAATCGCCGCAAATAATCTGCCGTGAAAATTGGCAAAAGTGCACTATTAAAGAAACTCAGCTCAGCTACTCAGAGATCGAAAGACAACGCGTGGAAACATATAAATTTATACAATAGCTGTTCTGCTACGTCCGAGAAAGTCATTTTTTTAGTTTGGGGGACATTTAGTATTTGAAGTGTTATATATAGCTCAACATGGATTCAAGTTTGAATCATGATAAACTGAATTACAAGTATGCAGAAAGGCTTTACCAAACGTTCAAACATAAATTCCACACGCTGAACTACAGAAGACGACAATTTGCGTCGCTATCGGTCGATTACGCGGGGCTCGATGAAGAAAATAGGATTTTAGTTGAGGGCTGGTTTGAAGATGGTGGCCTGCATTCCCGGCGATTCGTGGCCGCAACGTGTCATACGCTTCCCGATGGTAGTATACAGCACGCTGAAGATAGAATTATCGACCATTTCCTTACAAATTTGGAATCGTTTCGCAAATTACTCTCAGATAATCGGGTACATGTTCTGCATTTTTTCACGTTTTTTTCGTGTTGTAGAAAGTGTTGCAAAAAGTTAAAGAGATTTATTGAATATATACAAAATGAATTTGATCAGGTAAGAGTAATCATTTCGTACGTGAAACCCTATAGAGCTAAATATTCTACACTTGTAGAGCAAGAAGCAGATATTCTCGCTTTTAAATATATTAACAAATACAGCAACGTCAAGGTCATACAATTAAAGAATCCATTCATAAATAACGGTTTAATGATTTATCCTGGTAAAAAGTGTTCAAAGAAGTACATGTAAAAACAGAGTTCAGTACGAAAACAATTTACAAACAACATACATCTAGAATGAACTATAGATAAAGCAAGTTAAATACAAAATATACGCAAAATCTATCTACATAATGTACAAGTTCGAAAGAAAAACCACTACAAAAATAGAGTATAAAATATATATTAAAACTAACAAGAATTATAATATGCACATAAAACATATAAAATCAAGATGTCTATAAGATGTTTATTGGTAGTTCATGATAATAGGAATACACATTCAAATGAGTAATATCACATAGAACCTGGATTAATCACATTCTTCTTGATGATGGTATTTTAATACATAATTGATTGTGCTCTGTATTCCAGACTTGTTTAATTGTATATTTTAATAATTGGCCTTAAGTGTGTAGCTTAATTGATTGTTGTTTAATAGTTTGTATGATTACTTCTAAAACATTGTGGGTGGTAATATTGATAAGAATGTACATTGAAATGAGTAATTTTTATGTAGAATAAGCCTTTTCAACGAATGTGTTTGATTGTAGGCCCTATGCGAATTTTCAAAAATGCATTTGTGCCGATTTTCCATGCATATTGCGCTAATAATGGTGATTGACATTAATTACAAATATTCGAATCCTAAGCCTATTTGTATTTCATGAAATAATGTTGGTAATTGTCCAATAATTGAAACTTTGGTTTCTGGGGCAGGATATATACGTAGTGGCAGATGTACATTTTTAAATTGTAGATTTATTGTAATCTTGACTTAGTTGCAATATTAGATTTAGAATGATCTATAGATAAAGCAAGTTAAATACAAAATATACACAAAATCTATCTACATAATGTACAAGTTCGAAAGAAAAACCACTAAAAAAATAGAGTATACAATATATATTAAAACTAACAAGAATTATAATATGCACATAAAACATATAAAATCAAGATGTCTATAAGATGTTTATTGGTAGTTCATGATAATAGGAATACACATTCAAATAAGTAATATCACATTGAACCTGGATTAATCACATTCTTCTTGATTGTGGTATTTTAATACATAATTGATTGTGCTCTGTATTCCAGACTGTAAATTTTGAAATTGTAGATTTATTGTAATCTTGACTTAGTTGCAATATTAGATTTAGATTCAATTGATGTATAATTTTAATATGTTTAAAGAATTTAGTAATTGGCTTATTTAGTATGATTCTTTTGACTG
>JBAMJV010001641.1:37500-40000 GCA_037951105.1 Echinarachnius parma | reverse complement strand
ACATACTTTTCATACTAAATACCATATTTTCATATCAATATATCATACTCATATTTCATTTTCATATCTCATATTTCATATTTTATACTCCTGCAGGAGTGGCAGGAGTTTTGGGGGTCGAACGGGTACCTACTATTACTACCCGAATTGATATTATCTAATATTCTTTTAACCAATCATATCATATTTATATTAAATAGATATTGATACTCCACCTTCGTTTTCAATCCTCCATCGAACAAACACGATCATGCATTCATTTTATACTTTGATTTATGCCTCCGCAACGAAGAAGCCGAAGGCAAACATTTTTCGGGTTGTCCGTCCGTTCATTAGTACTTCCAGTTCTTATGGTCACGTTATCTCGAAAACCGATTGACAGATTCTCACCATACTTTGTATATGTATGTGTCTTGGGTAGCATATGAACTGAATAGATTTTGGGGTCATGAGGTCAAAGGTCACAGGGCTCATTATTAAAATAGCTTGTGGTTGCGTTATCTCAATAACCGATTGATGCCTTGGTACTAGTACCAATAATGTTCTCGAACCTCCTTGCCAGTACTAGTACCAAGCAGGTTCCAGAACCTCCTTGCTAGTACACGATGATACATATGGCCGGGTGATCCTCTAAAATACACACGATGATGCATTGGGCCGGGCAATCGCCGCAAATAATCTGCCGTGAAAATTGGCAAAAGTGCACTATTAAAGAAACTCAGCTCAGCTACTCAGAGATCGAAAGACAACGCGTGGAAACATATAAATTTATACAATAGCTGTTCTGCTACGTCCGAGAAAGTCATTTTTTTAGTTTTGGGGACATTTAGTATTTGAAGTGTTATATATAGCTCAACATGGATTCAAGTTTGAATCATGATAAACTGAATTACAAGTATGCAGAAAGGCTTTACCAAACGTTCAAACATAAATTCCACACGCTGAACTACAGAAGACGACAATTTGCGTCGCTATCGGTCGATTACGCGGGGCTCGATGAAGAAAATAGGATTTTAGTTGAGGGCTGGTTTGAAGATGGTGGCCTGCATTCCCGGCGATTCGTGGCCGCAACGTGTCGTACGCTTCCCGATGGTAGTATACAGCACGCTGAAGATAGAATTATCGACCATTTCCTTACAAATTTGGAATCGTTTCGCAAATTGTTCTCAGATAAACGGGAACATGCTCTTCATTTTTTCACGTTTTATTCGTGTTGTAGAGATTGTTGCGAACAGTTAAAGATATTTATTGAATTTATACAATGGAATTTTAATCAAGTAAGATTAATCATTTCCTACGTGGAACCCTATAGAAGTAGACGTTCTACACTTATACAACAGGACACAGATATTCGCGCTTTTTGTGATCTTGAACAAATATATAGCAACGTCAAGATCATACAATTAGATAATCCATTCACAAATAGCTGTATGGATCTAATAATTCATCCCCGGATGGAGCGATCGAGAATATACCGCAGATAATAAACCGCAGTGCAAAGCACGCGAGGGCCCCATGCCTGTGCGCAGGGGACAGATGGAGCGATCGAGAATCTACTGAAGATAATAAACTGCAGTGCTACCTAGCTAATAAGCACGCGAGGGCCTCATATGCCTGTGCGCAGAGAACGGATGGAGCGATCGAGAATCTACTGCAGGTAGTTAACCGCAGTGCTTAGCACGCGAGGACACCATGCCTGTGCGCAGGGGACGGATGGAGCGATTGAGAATCTACTTACTGCAGATAATTAATTAACCGCAGTGCTAAGCACGTGAGGGTCCTGTGCGGAGAGGACGGCTCTTTGCCACATACTTGTCAGGTATTGGGAATACCTCTCTTCTGATTTTTCAGGGTAATTTTGGCGAGTCTACTCTAGATGTTATACCAGGGCTATGCCGTTAATCCACCTACCGAACGGTTTGGCCAGCCAGAGGTCGTATCCTTCCATCCTACCCAATTCGTATACCAGCAATATGTGCTGACTTTTACTAGATGTTGACATGGTCGACGTTCATGGATAGAATCTGTCATGTTCGCCCCTCTTTCGTATCGTTTTCCAGAATCTGGAAAGAGTGTAATGTAAACAGAAATATACCGTCTCTACGAGGGGTTTACTCTCATGTTGGGTTTTATCTTGGCGGCAACGTGCCGTAAGCTTTCCGATGGTAGTATACAGCACGCTGCAGATAGAATTACCGACCGTTTCTATAAAAATGTTTCCACTTCCAAATATATTATTTACTGTGTATAATTTTAGTTCTCATTGTACAACTAGTTTAATTTTACGTATCTAAACTTTGTTTTGTTTTGTGCAATGCTATGTATTTGAACTTTTGTGGGAAATGAAATAAACTAAATTGAACTGAAACTGAAATGCTGAATCGTTTCGCAAATTGTTCTAAGATAATCGACTACATATTCTGCAGTTTTCACGTTTTTTCGTGTTGTAGAGTGTTGTGAAAAGTTTAAGAGATTTATTGAATGTATACAAATTAAATTA
>JBAMJV010001641.1:30000-32500 GCA_037951105.1 Echinarachnius parma | reverse complement strand
ATTTGGAATCGTTTCGCAAATTGTTCTCAGATAAACGGGAACATGCTCTTCATTTTTTCACGTTTTATTCGTGTTGTAGAGATTGTTGCGAACAGTTAAAGATATTTATTGAATTTATACAATGGAATTTTAATCAAGTAAGATTAATCATTTCCTACGTGGAACCCTATAGAAGTAGACGTTCTACACTTATACAACAGGACACAGATATTCGCGCTTTTTGTGATCTTGAACAAATATATAGCAACGTCAAGATCATACAATTAGATAATCCATTCACAAATAGCTGTATGGATCTAATAATTCATCCCCGGATGGAGCGATCGAGAATATACCGCAGATAATAAACCGCAGTGCAAAGCACGCGAGGGCCCCATGCCTGTGCGCAGGGGACAGATGGAGCGATCGAGAATCTACTGAAGATAATAAACTGCAGTGCTACCTAGCTAATAAGCACGCGAGGGCCTCATATGCCTGTGCGCAGAGAACGGATGGAGCGATCGAGAATCTACTGCAGGTAGTTAACCGCAGTGCTTAGCACGCGAGGACACCATGCCTGTGCGCAGGGGACGGATGGAGCGATTGAGAATCTACTTACTGCAGATAATTAATTAACCGCAGTGCTAAGCACGTGAGGGTCCTGTGCGGAGAGGACGGCTCTTTGCCACATACTTGTCAGGTATTGGGAATACCTCTCTTCTGATTTTTCAGGGTAATTTTGGCGAGTCTACTCTAGATGTTATACCAGGGCTATGCCGTTAATCCACCTACCGAACGGTTTGGCCAGCCAGAGGTCGTATCCTTCCATCCTACCCAATTCGTATACCAGCAATATGTGCTGACTTTTACTAGATGTTGACATGGTCGACGTTCATGGATAGAATCTGTCATGTTCGCCCCTCTTTCGTATCGTTTTCCAGAATCTGGAAAGAGTGTAATGTAAACAGAAATATACCGTCTCTACGAGGGGTTTACTCTCATGTTGGGTTTTATCTTGGCGGCAACGTGCCGTAAGCTTTCCGATGGTAGTATACAGCACGCTGCAGATAGAATTACCGACCGTTTCTATAAAAATGTTTCCACTTCCAAATATATTATTTACTGTGTATAATTTTAGTTCTCATTGTACAACTAGTTTAATTTTACGTATCTAAACTTTGTTTTGTTTTGTGCAATGCTATGTATTTGAACTTTTGTGGGAAATGAAATAAACTAAATTGAACTGAAACTGAAATGCTGAATCGTTTCGCAAATTGTTCTAAGATAATCGACTACATATTCTGCAGTTTTCACGTTTTTTCGTGTTGTAGAGTGTTGTGAAAAGTTTAAGAGATTTATTGAATGTATACAAATTAAATTATAATTTCATACGTGAAACCCTATAGAGCTAAAGGTTCTACAATTGTAATACGAGTATGAAACTTTTGCGCTTTTTCTGAACAAAAATGGTGCTCAGCAACCGTAAAAACGTGAAAAGTGTCAAGATAGGTGTAAGGCCGGGGTCAAACGATGGATGATACAACAACACTTAAACATACACCAGAAACAGAACTCGCCAAAATCTTGTTTCACAGACCCACAATAATTACACTTTTGACTTTTGAAAAGTGAATATACGTGATATATACGTAGTGGCACCTGTACATTTTTAAATTGTAGATTTATTGTAATCTTGACTTAGTTGCAATATTAGATTTAGAATGATCTATAGATAAAGCAAGTTAAATACAAAATATACACAAAATCTATCTACATAATGTACAAGTTCGAAAGAAAAACCACTAAAAAAATAGAGTATAAAATATATATTAAAACTAACAAGAATTATAATATGCACATAAAACATATAAAATCAAGATGTCTATAAGATGTTTATTGGTAGTTCATGATAATAGGAATACACATTCAAATAAGTAATATCACATTGAACCTGGATTAATCACATTCTTCTTGATTGTGGTATTTTAATACATAATTGATTGTGCTCTGTATTCCAGACTGTAAATTTTGAAATTGTAGATTTATTGTAATCTTGACTTAGTTGCAATATTAGATTTAGATTCAATTGATGTATAATTTTAATATGTTTAAAGAATTTAGTAATTGGCTTATTTAGTATGATTCTTTTGACTGTTGTTTATACATTTATAAGTTGTAACATGATTTTAAAATAGTGCATTGGATGATAAGAATAGGAATTACAGTGTAATGCGTTGTATCAAACGTTTTAAGGTTTTGAATTGAAATCAATCTGATTATAACAATTAAATTTTCCTCGATTTTTCTTTCATTATATTACTAAAAGTACTTCATATTTTATATTGTAATTATACCATTGTGTAATTGTATATTGTAGCCTGATCATGATTCAGTTGCATTGTTAGAGTTAACTTGTTTAATTGTATATTTTAATAATTGGCCTTAAGTGTGTAGCTTAATTGATTGTTGTTTAATAGTTTGTATGATTACTTCTAAAACATTGTGGGTGGTAATATTGATA
>JBAMJV010001641.1:0-25000 GCA_037951105.1 Echinarachnius parma | reverse complement strand
TTTCCGATGGTAGTATACAGCACGCTGCAGATAGAATTACCGACCGTTTCTATAAAAATGTTTCCACTTCCAAATATATTATTTACTGTGTATAATTTTAGTTCTCATTGTACAACTAGTTTAATTTTACGTATCTAAACTTTGTTTTGTTTTGTGCAATGCTATGTATTTGAACTTTTGTGGGAAATGAAATAAACTAAATTGAACTGAAACTGAAATGCTGAATCGTTTCGCAAATTGTTCTAAGATAATCGACTACATATTCTGCAGTTTTCACGTTTTTTCGTGTTGTAGAGTGTTGTGAAAAGTTTAAGAGATTTATTGAATGTATACAAATTAAATTATAATTTCATACGTGAAACCCTATAGAGCTAAAGGTTCTACAATTGTAATACGAGTATGAAACTTTTGCGCTTTTTCTGAACAAAAATGGTGCTCAGCAACCGTAAAAACGTGAAAAGTGTCAAGATAGGTGTAAGGCCGGGGTCAAACGATGGATGATACAACAACACTTAAACATACACCAGAAACAGAACTCGCCAAAATCTTGTTTCACAGACCCACAATAATTACACTTTTGACTTTTGAAAAGTGAATATACGTGATATATACGTAGTGGCACCTGTACATTTTTAAATTGTAGATTTATTGTAATCTTGACTTAGTTGCAATATTAGATTTAGAATGATCTATAGATAAAGCAAGTTAAATACAAAATATACACAAAATCTATCTACATAATGTACAAGTTCGAAAGAAAAACCACTAAAAAAATAGAGTATAAAATATATATTAAAACTAACAAGAATTATAATATGCACATAAAACATATAAAATCAAGATGTCTATAAGATGTTTATTGGTAGTTCATGATAATAGGAATACACATTCAAATAAGTAATATCACATTGAACCTGGATTAATCACATTCTTCTTGATTGTGGTATTTTAATACATAATTGATTGTGCTCTGTATTCCAGACTGTAAATTTTGAAATTGTAGATTTATTGTAATCTTGACTTAGTTGCAATATTAGATTTAGATTCAATTGATGTATGATTTTAATATGTTTAAAGAATTTAGTAATTGGCTTATTTAGTATGAACGGGTACCTACTATTACTACTCATATCTCATATTTCATATTTTATACTCCTGCAGGAGTGGCAGGAGTTTTGGGGGTCGAACGGGTACCTACTATTACTACCCGAATTGATATTATCTAATATTCTTTTAACCAATCATATCATATTTATATTAAATAGATATTGATACTCCACCTTCGTTTTCAATCCTCCATCGAACAAACACGATCATACATTCATTTTATACTTTGATTTATGCCTCCGCAACGAAGAAGCCGAAGGCAAACATTTTTCGGGTTGTCCGTCCGTTCATTAGTACTTCCAGTTCTTATGGTCACGTTATCTCGAAAACCGATTGACAGATTCTCACCATACTTTGTATATTTATGTGTCTTGGGTAGCATATGAACTGAATAGATTTTGGGGTCATGAGGTCAAAGGTCACAGGGCTCATTATTAAAATAGCTTGTGGTTGCGTTATCTCAATAACCGATTGATGCCTTGGTACTAGTACCAATAATGTTCTCGAACCTCCTTGCCAGTACTAGTACCAAGCAGGTTCCAGAACCTCCTTGCTAGTACACGATGATACATATGGCCGGGTGATCCTCTAAAATACACACGATGATGCATTGGGCCGGGCAATCGCCGCAAATAATCTGCCGTGAAAATTGGCAAAAGTGCACTATTAAAGAAACTCAGCTCAGCTACTCAGAGATCGAAAGACAACGCGTGGAAACATATAAATTTATACAATAGCTGTTCTGCTACGTCCGAGAAAGTCATTTTTTTAGTTTGGGGGACATTTAGTATTTGAAGTGTTATATATAGCTCAACATGGATTCAAGTTTGAATCATGATAAACTGAATTACAAGTATGCAGAAAGGCTTTACCAAACGTTCAAACATAAATTCCACACGCTGAACTACAGAAGACGACAATTTGCGTCGCTATCGGTCGATTACGCGGGGCTCGATGAAGAAAATAGGATTTTAGTTGAGGGCTGGTTTGAAGATGGTGGCCTGCATTCCCGGCGATTCGTGGCCGCAACGTGTCATACGCTTCCCGATGGTAGTATACAGCACGCTGAAGATAGAATTATCGACCATTTCCTTACAAATTTGGAATCGTTTCGCAAATTACTCTCAGATAATCGGGTACATGTTCTGCATTTTTTCACGTTTTTATCGTGTTGTAGAAAGTGTTGCAAAAAGTTAAAGAGATTTATTGAATATATACAAAATGAATTTGATCAGGTAAGAGTAATCATTTCGTACGTGAAACCCTATAGAGCTAAATATTCTACACTTGTAGAGCAAGAAGCAGATATTCTCGCTTTTAAATATATTAACAAATACAGCAACGTCAAGGTCATACAATTAAAGTATCCATTCATAAATAACGGTTTAATGATTTATCCTGGTAAAAAGTGTTCAAAGAAGTACATGTAAAAACAGAGTTCAGTACGAAAACAATTTACAAACAACATACATCTAGAATGAACTATAGATAAAGCAAGTTAAATACAAAATATACGCAAAATCTATCTACATAATGTACAAGTTCGAAAGAAAAACCACTACAAAAATAGAGTATAAAATATATATTAAAACTTACAAGAATTATAATATGCACATAAAACATATAAAATCAAGATGTCTATAAGATGTTTATTGGTATTTCATGATAATAGGAATACACATTCAAATAAGTAATATCACATTGAACCTGGATTAATCACATTCTTCTTGATTATGGTATTTTAATACATAATTGATTGTGCTCTGTATTCCAGACTTGTTTAATTGTATATTTTAATAATTGGCCTTAAGTGTGTAGCTTAATTGATTGTTGTTTAATAGTTTGTATGATTACTTCTAAAACATTGTGGGTGGTAATATTGATAAGAATGTACATTGAAATGAGTAATTTTTATGTAGAATAAGCCTTTTCAACGAATGTGTTTGATTGTAGGCCCTATGCGAATTTTCAAAAATGCATTTGTGCCGATTTTCCATGCATATTGCGCTAATAATGGTGATTGACATTAATTACAAATATTCGAATCCTAAGCCTATTTGTATTTCATGAAATAATGTTGGTAATTGTCCAATAATTGAAACTTTGGTTTCTGGGGCAGGATATATACGTAGTGGCACCTGTACATTTTTAAATTGTAGATTTATTGTAATCTTGACTTAGTTGCAATATTAGATTTAGAATGATCTATAGATAAAGCAAGTTAAATACAAAATATACACAAAATCTATCTACATAATGTACAAGTTCGAAAGAAAAACCACTAAAAAAATAGAGTATACAATATATATTAAAACTAACAAGAATTATAATATGCACATAAAACATATAAAATCAAGATGTCTATAAGATGTTTATTGGTAGTTCATGATAATAGGAATACACATTCAAATAAGTAATATCACATTGAACCTGGATTAATCACATTCTTCTTGATTGTGGTATTTTAATACATAATTGATTGTGCTCTGTATTCCAGACTGTAAATTTTGAAATTGTAGATTTATTGTAATCTTGACTTAGTTGCAATATTAGATTTAGATTCAATTGATGTATAATTTTAATATGTTTAAAGAATTTAGTAATTGGCTTATTTAGTATGATTCTTTTGACTGTTGTTTATACATTTATAAGTTGTAACATGATTTTAAAATAGTGCATTGGATGATAAGAATAGGAATTACAGTGTAATGCGTTGTATCAAACGTTTTAAGGTTTTGAATTGAAATCAATCTGATTATAACAATTAAATTTTCCTCGATTTTTCTTTCATTATATTACTAAAAGTACTTCATATTTTATATTGTAATTATACCATTGTGTAATTGTATATTGTAGCCTGATCATGATTCAGTTGCATTGTTAGAGTTAACTTGTTTAATTGTATATTTTAATAATTGGCCTTAAGTGTGTAGCTTAATTGATTGTTGTTTAATAGTTTGTATGATTACTTCTAAAACATTGTGCATTACGTTTCACTAAGTTAGCCGTGATCTCCACCACGGTGGAAATCAACTCAACCATTTTAATAGCTTTCGTCAACATTCCATGCCCTGTTAACTGCCCCCCCCCCCCCGAGACCTAGTGGTATTATAGAGATAATCTCCTCCGGTACACGCAGTAGACCGATAATAACGGTGTAAACGGTGATAAAATTCTACTAGAGGCACGAATCTCTTAACCTCTCCTCAGGCCTGAGAAGCGGTTATTTTCTAACTTGGGTGAAACGTAATGGGGTGGTAATATTGATAAGAATGTACATTGAAATGAGTAATTTTTATGTAGAATAAGCCTTTTCAACGAATGTGTTTGATTGTAGGCCCTATGCGAATTTTCAGAAATGCATTTGTGCCGATTTTCCATGCATATTGCGCTAATAATGGTGATTGACATTAATTACAAATATTCGAATCCTAAGCCTATTTGCATTTCATGAAATAATGTTGGTAATTGTCCAATAATTGAAACTTTGGTTTCTGGGGCAGGATATAGGTACACGTAGTGGCACCTGTACATTTTGAAATTGTATATTTATTGTAATCTTGACTTAGCTTGACATCATTATTTTATGGCGAATGGAATAAAATGAATCTGAATCTGACTTTGTAAAGTTTTTTTTACTTGATACTATCCTTTGTAAATACGAGAAATAAACAAATAATAAATAACACCTATCATCAACCAATTGCTCATCATTGTGTTATTCATATCCACTCTAATGAGTTTATATGCGTCTATAGTTACAACAAATAAAGTTTGTTTTAGCACTGCATGTTGTTGTTTAACATGTTTAACTATGTTGTTGTTGATGATGATGATGATGATGATGGTGATGATGAAGAAGAAGGTGACGGGATGATGATGATGATGATGATGATGATAATGATGGTGGTGATGATGGGATGATAATGATGATCATGATGCTGTTGATGACAATAGGGTGGGTGGTATAATGATAACACAATTATAATGTGACGATGATGGAGGTGGTGGTAGTGGTGAAGATGATGCCGCTGTTGATGATGGTGATGATGGGGTGATAATGATGATCATGATGCTGTTGATGATAATAAGGTCTGTGGTATAACGATAACATAATTATGATGGTGACATCGGTGGACGTGGTGGTAGTGGTGAAGATGATGCTGCTGCTGCTGCTGCTGATGATGATGATGGAGATAGTGATGATTATGATGATGCTGTTGGAAATGAGGAGGGTGGTATATAATGATTATACACTTAAGGTGATGGTGGTGGATGATGATGCTGATAATGGAGGTAGTGGTTCAGATAGTAGTAGTAACCTTGTAGTAGTAGCAGTAGTATTAATAGCAGTAGTAGTAGTACTAGTATTAGTAGTAGTAGTAGTAGTAGTAGTATTAGTATTAGTAGTAGTAGTACTAGTAATATTAGTAGTAGTAGTAGTAGTAGTAGTAGTAGTAGTAGTAGTAGTAGTAGTAGTATTAGTATTAGTATTAGTATTAGTAGTAGTAGTAGTAGTAGTAGTAATATTAGTAGTAGTAGTAGTAGTAGTAGTAGTAGTAGTAGTAGTAGTAGTAGTAATATTAGTAGTAGTAGTAGTAGAAGTAGTACTAGTAGTAGTAGTAGTAGTAGTAGTAGTAGTAGTAGTAGTAGTAGTAGTAGTAGTCATAGAAGTAGAAGTAGTAGTAGAAGTATTAGTAGTAGTAGTATTAGTAGTAGTACTACTAGTAGTAGTGGTAGTAGTAGTAGTAGTAGTAGTAGTAGTAGTAGTAGTAGTAGTAGAAGTAGAAGTAGTAGTAGTAGTAGTAGTAGTAGTAGTAGTAGTAGTAGTATATAGTAGTATAGTATTATTATTATAATTATTATTACTATTATTATTATTATTATTATTATTATTATTATTATTAGTAGTAGTAGTAGTAGTAGTAGTAGTAGTAGTAGTAGTAGTAGTAGTAGTAGTAGAAGTAGCAGTAACAGAGTAGTAGTAGTAGTGCTAGTAGTAGTAGTAGTAGTAGTAGTATTAGTAGTAGTAGTAGTAGTAGTAGTAGTAGTAGTAGTAGCAGTAGTAGTAGCAGTAGCAGCAGCAATAGTAGTAGTAGTAGTAGTAGTAGTAGTAGTAGTAGTAGTAGTAGAAGTAGTAGTAGTAAAATCTTGTTTCACAGACCCACAATAATTACACTTTTGACTTTTGAAAAGTGAAAAAAACAAAACAATCATAATTCATATTTCACAATTAGTTCGTTGCCATGGCAATGCATCATGTATACAGATTTAAACACATACTTTTCATACTAAATACCATATTTTCATATCAATATATCATACTCATATTTCATTTTCATATCTCATATTTCATATTTTATACTCCTGCAGGAGTGGCAGGAGTTTTGGGGGTCGACGGGTACCTACTATTACTACTAATAATTAATATTACTACTAATAATTAATATTACTACTAATAATTAATAATATTACTACTAATTAATAATTACACTTTTGACTTTTGAAAAGTGAAAAAAACAAAACAATCATAATTCATATTTCACAATTAGTTCGTTGCCATGGCAATGCATCATGTATACAGATTTAAACACATACTTTTCATACTAAATACCATATTTTCATATCAATATATCATACTCATATTTCATTTTCATATCTCATATTTCATATTTTATACTCCTGCAGGAGTGGCATGAGTTTTGGGGGTCGAACGGGTACCTACTATTACTACCCGAATTGATATTATCTAATATTCTTTTAACCAATCATATCATATTTATATTAAATAGATATTGATACTCCACCTTCGTTTTCAATCCTCCATCGAACAAACACGATCATGCATTCATTTTATACTTTGATTTATGCCTCCGCAACGAAGAAGCCGAAGGCAAACATTTTTCGGGTTGTCCGTCCGTTCATTAGTACTTCCAGTTCTTATGGTCACGTTATCTCGAAAACCGATTGACAGATTCTCACCATACTTTGTATATGTATGTGTCTTGGGTAGCATATGAACTGAATAGATTTTGGGGTCATGAGGTCAAAGGTCACAGGGCTCATTATTAAAATAGCTTGTGGTTGCGTTATCTCAATAACCGATTGATGCCTTGGTACTAGTACCAATAATGTTCTCGAACCTCCTTGCCAGTACTAGTACCAAGCAGGTTCCAGAACCTCCTTGCTAGTACACGATGATACATATGGCCGGGTGATCCTCTAAAATACACACGATGATGCATTGGGCCGGGCAATCGCCGCAAATAATCTGCCGTGAAAATTGGCAAAAGTGCACTATTAAAGAAACTCAGCTCAGCTACTCAGAGATCGAAAGACAACGCGTGGAAACATATAAATTTATACAATAGCTGTTCTGCTACTTCCGAGAAAGTCATTTTTTTAGTTTGGGGGACATTTAGTATTTGAAGTGTTATATATAGCTCAACATGGATTCAAGTTTGAATCATGATAAACTGAATTACAAGTATGCAGAGAGGCTTTACCAAACGTTCAAACATAAATTCCACACGCTGAACTACAGAAGACGACAATTTGCGTCGCTATCGGTCGATTACGCGGGGCTCGATGAAGAAAATAGGATTTTAGTTGAGGGCTGGTTTGAAGATGGTGGCCTGCATTCCCGGCGATTCGTGGCCGCAACGTGTCGTACGCTTCCCGATGGTAGTATACAGCACGCTGAAGATAGAATTATCGACCATTTCCTTACAAATTTGGAATCGTTTCGCAAATTGTTCTCAGATAAACGGGAACATGCTCTTCATTTTTTCACGTTTTATTCGTGTTGTAGAGATTGTTGCGAACAGTTAAAGATATTTATTGAATTTATACAATGGAATTTTAATCAAGTAAGATTAATCATTTCCTACATGGAACCCTATAGAAGTAGACGTTCTACACTTATACAACAGGACACAGATATTCGCGCTTTTTGTGATCTTGAACAAATATATAGCAACGTCAAGATCATACAATTAGATAATCCATTCACAAATAGCTGTATGGATCTAATAATTCATCCCCGGATGGAGCGATCGAGAATATACCGCAGATAATAAACCGCAGTGCAAAGCACGCGAGGGCCCCATGCCTGTGCGCAGGGGACAGATGGAGCGATCGAGAATCTACTGAAGATAATAAACTGCAGTGCTACCTAGCTAATAAGCACGCGAGGGCCTCATATGCCTGTGCGCAGAGAACGGATGGAGCGATCGAGAATCTACTGCAGGTAGTTAACCGCAGTGCTTAGCACGCGAGGACACCATGCCTGTGCGCAGGGGACGGATGGAGCGATTGAGAATCTACTTACTGCAGATAATTAATTAACCGCAGTGCTAAGCACGTGAGGGTCCTGTGCGGAGAGGACGGCTCTTTGCCACATACTTGTCAGGTATTGGGAATACCTCTCTTCTGATTTTTCAGGGTAATTTTGGCGAGTCTACTCTAGACCAGCAATATGTGCTGACTTTTACTAGATGTTGACATGGTCGACGTTCATGGATAGAATCTGTCATGTTCGCCCCTCTTTCGTATCGTTTTCCAGAATCTGGAAAGAGTGTAATGTAAACAGAAATATACCGTCTCTACGAGGGGTTTACTCTCATGTTGGGTTTTATCTTGGCGGCAACGTGCCGTAAGCTTTCCGATGGTAGTATACAGCACGCTGCAGATAGAATTACCGACCGTTTCTATAAAAATGTTTCCACTTCCAAATATATTATTTACTGTGTATAATTTTAGTTCTCATTGTACAACTAGTTTAATTTTACGTATCTAAACTTTGTTTTGTTTTGTGCAATGCTATGTATTTGAACTTTTGTGGGAAATGAAATAAACTAAATTGAACTGAAACTGAAATGCTGAATCGTTTCGCAAATTGTTCTAAGATAATCGACTACATATTCTGCAGTTTTCACGTTTTTTCGTGTTGTAGAGTGTTGTGAAAAGTTTAAGAGATTTATTGAATGTATACAAATTAAATTATAATTTCATACGTGAAACCCTATAGAGCTAAAGGTTCTACAATTGTAATACGAGTATGAAACTTTTGCGCTTTTTCTGAACAAAAATGGTGCTCAGCAACCGTAAAAACGTGAAAAGTGTCAAGATAGGTGTAAGGCCGGGGTCAAACGATGGATGATACAACAACACTTAAACATACACCAGAAACAGAACTCGCCAAAATCTTGTTTCACAGACCCACAATAATTACACTTTTGACTTTTGAAAAGTGAAAAAAACAAAACAATCATAATTCATATTTCACAATTAGTTCGTTGCCATGGCAATGCATCATGTATACAGATTTAAACACATACTTTTCATACTAAATACCATATTTTCATATCAATATATCATACTCATATTTCATTTTCATATCTCATATTTCATATTTTATACTCCTGCAGGAGTGGCAGGAGTTTTGGGGGTCGAACGGGTACCTACTATTACTACTACCTCTAAAATGGCCTCTAAAATGGCCGGGTGATCCTCTAAAATACACACGATGATGCACACAGATACACACAGATTTAAACACATACTTTTCATACTAAATACCATATTTTCATATCAATATATCATACTCATATTTCATTTTCATATCTCATATTTCATATTTTATACTCCTGCAGGAGTGGCAGGAGTTTTGGGGGTCGAACGGGTACCTACTATTACTACCCGAATTGATATTATCTAATATTCTTTTAACCAATCATATCATATTTATATTAAATAGATATTGATACTCCACCTTCGTTTTCAAACCTCCATCGAACAAACACGATCATACATTCATTTTATACTTTGATTTATGCCTCCGCAACGAAGAAGCCGAAGGCAAACATTTTTCGGGTTGTCCGTCCGTTCATTAGTACTTCCAGTTCTTATGGTCACGTTATCTCGAAAACCGATTGACAGATTCTCACCATACTTTGTATATTTATGTGTCTTGGGTAGCATATGAACTGAATAGATTTTGGGGTCATGAGGTCAAAGGTCACAGGGCTCATTATTAAAATAGCTTGTGGTTGCGTTATCTCAATAACCGATTGATGCCTTGGTACTAGTACCAATAATGTTCTCGAACCTCCTTGCCAGTACTAGTACCAAGCAGGTTCCAGAACCTCCTTGCTAGTACACGATGATACATATGGCCGGGTGATCCTCTAAAATACACACGATGATGCATTGGGCCGGGCAATCGCCGCAAATAATCTGCCGTGAAAATTGGCAAAGGTGCACTATTAAAGAAACTCAGCTCAGCTACTCAGAGATCGAAAGACAACGCGTGGAAACATATAAATTTATACAATAGCTGTTCTGCTACGTCCGAGAAAGTCATTTTTTATTTTGGGGGACATTTAGTATTTGAAGTGTTATATATAGCTCAACATGGATTCAAGTTTGAATCAAGATAAACTGAATTACAAGTATGCAGAAAGGCTTTACCAAACGTTCAAACATAAATTCCACACGCTGAACTACAGAAGACGACAATTTGCGTCGCTATCGGTCGATTACGCGGGGCTCGATGAAGAAAATAGGATTTTAGTTGAGGGCTGGTTTGAAGATGGTGGCCTGCATTCCCGGCGATTCGTGGCCGCAACGTGTCGTACGCTTCCCGATGGTAGTATACAGCACGCTGAAGATAGAATTATCGACCATTTCCTTACAAATTTGGAATCGTTTCGCAAATTGTTCTCAGATAAACGGGAACATGCTCTTCATTTTTTCACGTTTTATTCGTGTTGTAGAGATTGTTGCGAACAGTTAAAGATATTTATTGAATTTATACAATGGAATTTTAATCAAGTAAGATTAATCATTTCCTACGTGGAACCCTATAGAAGTAGACGTTCTACACTTATACAACAGGACACAGATATTCGCGCTTTTTGTGATCTTGAACAAATATATAGCAACGTCAAGATCATACAATTAGATAATCCATTCACAAATAGCTGTATGGATCTAATAATTCATCCCCGGATGGAGCGATCGAGAATATACCGCAGATAATAAACCGCAGTGCAAAGCACGCGAGGGCCCCATGCCTGTGCGCAGGGGACAGATGGAGCGATCGAGAATCTACTGAAGATAATAAACTGCAGTGCTACCTAGCTAATAAGCACGCGAGGGCCTCATATGCCTGTGCGCAGAGAACGGATGGAGCGATCGAGAATCTACTGCAGGTAGTTAACCGCAGTGCTAAGCACGCGAGGGTCCCATGCCTATGCGCATTTCAGGGGACGGATGGAGCGATCGTGATCTACTGCAGATGATTAACCACAGTGCTTAGCACGCGAGGACACCATGCCTGTGCGCAGGGGACGGATGGAGCGATTGAGAATCTACGTACTGCAGATAATTAATTAACCGCAGTGCTAAGCACGTGAGGGTCCTGTGCGGAGAGGACGGCTCTTTGCCACATATACTTGTCAGGTATTGGGAATACCTCTCTTCTGATTTTTCAGGGTAATTTTGGCGAGTCTACTCTAGATGTTATACCAGGGCTATGCCGTTAATCCACCTACCGAACGGTTTGGCCAGCCAGAGGTCGTATCCTTCCATCCTACCCAATTCGTATACCAGCAATATGTGCTGACTTTTACTAGATGTTGACATGGTCGACGTTCATGGATAGAATCTGTCATGTTCGCCCCTCTTTCGTATCGTTTTCCAGAATCTGGAAAGAGTGTAATGTAAACAGAAATATACCGTCTCTACGAGGGGTTTACTCTCATGTTGGGTTTTATCTTGGCGGCAACGTGCCGTAAGCTTTCCGATGGTAGTATACAGCACGCTGCAGATAGAATTACCGACCGTTTCTATAAAAATGTTTCCACTTCCAAATATATTATTTACTGTGTATAATTTTAGTTCTCATTGTACAACTAGTTTAATTTTACGTATCTAAACTTTGTTTTGTTTTGTACAATGCTATGTATTTGAACTTTTGTGGGAAATGAAATAAACTAAATTGAACTCAAACTGAAATGCTGAATCGTTTCGCAAATTGTTCTAAGATAATCGACTACATATTCTGCAGTTTTCACGTTTTTTCGTGTTGTAGAGTGTTGTGAAAAGTTTAAGAGATTTATTGAATGTATACAAATTAAATTATAATTTCATACGTGAAACCCTATAGAGCTAAAGGTTCTACAATTGTAATACGAGTATCAAACTTTTGCGCTTTTTCTGAACAAAAATTGTGCTCAGCAACCGTAAAAACGTGAAAAGTGTCAAGATAGGTGTGAGGCAGGGGTCAAACGATGGATGATACAACAACACTTAAACATACACCAGAAACAGAACTCGCCAAAATCTTGTTTCACAGACCCACAAAAATTACACTTTTGACTTTTGAAAAGTGAAAAAAACAAAACAATCACAATTCATATTTCACAATTAGTTCGTTGCCATGGCAATGCATCATGTATACAGATTTAAACACATACTTTTCATACTAAATATCATATTTTCATATCAATATATCATACTCATATTTCATTTTCATAACTCATATTTCATATTTTATACTCCTGCAGGAGTGGCAGGAGTTTTGGGGGTCGAACGGGTACCTACTATTACTATGGTATTAAATATGGTATTTAGTATGAAAAGTATGTGTTTAATTCATGGCAATGCATCATGTATACAGATTTAAACACATACTTTTCATACTAAATACCATATTTTCATATCAATATATCATACTCATATTTCATTTTCATATCTCATATTTCATATTTTATACTCCTGCAGGAGTGGCAGGAGTTTTGGGGGTCGAACTGGTACCTACTATTACTACCCGAATTGATATTATCTAATATTCTTTTAACCAATCATATCATATTTATATTAAATAGATATTGATACTCCACCTTCGTTTTCAATCCTCCATCGAACAAACACGATCATACATTCATTTTATAATTTGATGTATGCCTCCGCAACGAAGAAGCCGAAGGCAAACATTTTTCGGGTTGTCCGTCCGTTCATTAGTACTTCCAGTTCTTATGGTCACGTTATCTTGAAAACCGATTGACAGATTCTCACCATACTTTGTATATGTATGTGTCTTGGGTAGCATATGAACTGAATAGATTTTGGGGTCATGAGGTCAAAGGTCACAGGGCTCATTATTAAAATAGCTTGTGGTTGCGTTATCTCAATAACCGATTGATGCCTTGGTACTAGTACCAATAATGTTCTCGAACCTCCTTGCCAGTACTAGTACCAAGCAGGTTCCAGAACCTCCTTGCTAGTACACGATGATACATATGGCCGGGTGATCCTCTAAAATACACACGATGATGCATTGGGCCGGGCAATCGCCGCAAATAATCTGCCGTGAAAATTGGCAAAAGTGCACTATTAAAGAAACTCAGCTCAGCTACTCAGAGATCGAAAGACAACGCGTGGAAACATATACATTCATACAATAGCTGTTCTGCTACGTCCGAGAAAGTCATTTTTTAGTTTGGGGGACATTTAGTATTTGAAGTGGTATATATAGCTCAACATGGATTCAAGTTTGAATCAAGATAAACTGAATTACAAGTATGCAGAAAGGCTTTACCAAACGTTCAAACATAAATTCCACACGCTGAACTACAGAAGACGACAATTTGCGTCGCTATCGGTCGATTACGCGGGGCTCGATGAAGAAAATAGGATTTTAGTTGAGGGCTGGTTTGAAGATGGTGGCCTGCATTCCCGGCGATTCGTGGCCGCAACGTGTCGTACGCTTCCCGATGGTAGTATTATACAGCACGCTGAAGATAGAATTATCGACCATTTCCTTACAAATTTGGAATCGTTTCGCAAATTATTCTCAGATAAACGGGAACATGCTCTTCATTTTTTCACGTTTTATTGGTGTTGTAGAGATTGTTGCGAACAGTTAAAGATATTTATTGAATTTATACAATGGAATTTTAATCAAGTAAGAGTAATCATTTCCTACGTGGAACCCTATAGAGGTAGACGTTCTACACTTATACAACAGGACACAGATATTCGCGCTTTTTGTGATCTTGAACAAATATATAGCAACGTCAAGATCATACAATTAGATAATCCATTCACAAATAGCTGTATGGATCTAATAATTCATCCCCGGATGGAGCGATCGAGAATATACCGCAGATAATAAACCGCAGTGCAAAGCACGCGAGGGCCCCATGCCTGTGCGCAGGGGACAGATGGAGCGATCGAGAATCTACTGAAGATAATAAACTGCAGTGCTACCTAGCTAATAAGCACGCGAGGGCCTCATATGCCTGTGCGCAGAGAACGGATGGAGCAATCGAGAATCTACTGCAGGTAGTTAACCGCAGTGATAAGCACGCGAGGGCCCCATGCCTATGCGCATCTCAGGGGACGGATGGAGCGATCGTGATCTACTGCAGATGATTAACCACAGTGCTTAGCACGCGAGGACACCATGCCTGTGCGCAGGGGACGGATGGAGCGATTGAGAATCTACGTACTGCAGATAATTAATTAACCGCAGTGCTAAGCACGTGAGGGTCCTGTGCGGAGGGGACGGCTCTTTGCCACATACTTGTCAGGTATTGGGAATACCTCTCTTCTGATTTTTCAGGGTAATTTTGGCGAGTCTACTCTAGATGTTATACCAGGGCTATGCCGTTAATCCACCTACCGAACGGTTTGGCCAGCCAGAGGTCGTATCCTTCCATCCTACCCAATTCGTATACCAGCAATATGTGCTGACTTTTACTAGATGTTGACATGGTCGACGTTCATGGATAGAATCTGTCATGTTCGCCCCTCTTTCGTATCGTTTTCCAGAATCTGGAAAGAGTGTAATGTAAACAGAAATATACCGTCTCTACGAGGGGTTTACTCTCATGTTGGGTTTTTATCTTGGCGGCAACGTGCCGTAAGCTTTCCGATGGTAGTATACAGCACGCTGAAGATAGAATTACCGACCGTTTCTAGAAAAAGGTTTCCACTTCCAAATATATTATTTACTGTGTATAATTTTAGTTCTCATTGTACAACTAGTTTAATTTTACGTATCTAAACTTTGTTTTGTTTTGTACAATGCTATGTATTTGAACTTTTGTGGGAAATGAAATAAACTAAATTGAACTGAAACTGAAATGCTGAATCGTTTCGCAAATTGTTCTAAGATAATCGACTACATATTCTGCAGTTTTCACGTTTTTTCGTGTTGTAGAGTGTTGTGAAAAGTTTAAGAGATTTATTGAATGTATACAAATTAAATTATAATTTCATACGTGAAACCCTATAGAGCTAAAGGTTCTACAATTGTAATACGAGTTTCAAACTTTTGCGCTTTTTCTGAACAAAAATTGTGCTCAGCAACCGTAAAAACATGAAAAGTGTCAAGATAGGTGTGAGGCAGGGGTCACACGATGGATGATACAACAACACTTAAGGGCCATTCTTTGAAAAGTGAAACTTTTTTGGAAAAATTGAAGTTTTATTTTTCTGTAGTTTTGTTCCATTTTTGGATTGATCCATGTGTAAAGTTTCATGAAATACATGATTTGAAGTTTAAAATGAAACTTTTTTACTCATTTGCATAAATTTACATATTTCAATATTTTTCTAATAATCATAATTCAGAAAATAATCAAGATATCAAAAGGATAATTAGCAAGCTCATTCTTCTCACTTTCCTGTACAGGTTGATACCAACTTTGTAAAAATTCAACCTTTCATTCTTTTCTAAACCCGATATTATAAAATTCCCATTTTTCCATTCATATTGTACATGTCACACACGTGACCACCCCAAAATGTCACACACGTGACCAGACGTTGCCACATAATTAAGTACTATAAAAAACAACGGTTTGATATAATTCTCATTCATTGCTATTGTTGTACTTACAAATGTATAGTACTTCTCTGGTAATAAGATGAACATTATAGCTATTCATATTTTAAAGAATTTTCCAAATGAAATTTAGTTATGAAAAAAGCGCTCCGTGCGAAGTCACACACGTGACCCATGCCATTTGACCTCTGACATTGAGTTACGTAATCCTTATAAAATCTTTTGTGTTAAGTTTGAAAGACTTCAACATATTCAAGTCACATATGAAGTAAAAATCATTATAGTCTCATACTTACTGAAATATAAGCATCCCATTTCAAAATTTGTCATGTTTTGGGTCACACACGTGACCAAGAATGGCCCTTAAACATACACCAGAAACAGAACTCGCCAAAATCTTGTTTCACAGACCCACAAAAATTACACTTTTGACTTTTGAAAAGTGAAAAAAACAAAACAATCATAATTCATATTTCACAATTAGTTCGTTGCCATGGCAATGCATCATGTATACAGATTTAAACACATACTTTTCATACTAAATACCATATTTTCATATCAATATATCATACTCATATTTCATTTTCATATCTCATATTTCATATTTTATACTCCTGCAGGAGTGGCATGAGTTTTGGGGGTCGAACGGGTACCTACTATTACTACTACTTTTGGGGGTCGAACGGGTACCTACTATTACTACCCGAATTGATATTATCTAATATTCTTTTAACCAATCATATCATATTTATATTAAATAGATATTGATACTCCACCTTCGTTTTCAATCCTCCATCGAACAAACACGATCATACATTCATTTTATACTTTGATTTATGCCTCCGCAACGAAGAAGCCGAAGGCAAACATTTTTCGGGTTGTCCGTCCGTTCATTAGTACTTCCAGTTCTTATGGTCACGTTATCTCGAAAACCGATTGACAGATTCTCACCATACTTTGTATATGTATGTGTCTTGGGTAGCATATGAACTGAATAGATTTTGGGGTCATGAGGTCAAAGGTCACAGGGCTCATTATTAAAATAGCTTGTGGTTGCGTTATCTCAATAACCGATTGATGCCTTGGTACTAGTCTAACCCCCACACCACGCCGTCTTCTACTATATCAAGTAGCAGATTCGGGCTCCGAATGGAATCAAGTTTTTTATAATGGTCCGCTAGCTCAATGACTTCCACTCGGGGGAGGGGTCAGTTCAAATAGACCACGTATATACTTATATTATTAAAATATAAAATATAAACAAACAAATCCAAAAATAAAGTGCTTGGACACGATTTAATTTACGATGTCACTTGGCAAATATTTATTAACGGATAAGAAGAATTACAAATCTCCTTCATCCAATCAGAATGATCAAAATGATACAACTTATATAATGTAAATATCAACAGTTGCAATAAATATAATTGCGAGGTATGCTTTAAAGATAAGAGGCAACTTATTACTTGCTTAATTAGTTACTTAATTACGTTTACCAAGGATCTAAGGGGAAGGGGAGGGATAAGTTAGGGGAAATGAGGTTAGTAAATGGTGGCCACTTACGAACGCGAAAGCTATACTAGTTATATCCGTCTCGCACTCGGGCGCGCTTCTTGATGGGTTGGACTTCGGGACGGGCTGACTTCGGGGCGGGCTGACTTCGGGACGATCTGGACTTCGGGACGGGTTGGGCTTCGGGAACTTTGGACGGGCTGGGGCTGGAAGTTGTAGGGATCTCAGATCACTAAGCTGGAACTTCGAGGAACGCCTTAGAGTTGAACACGGGTTAACAGCTTACATACGATCTGTTGGTCTTGAGCAATTATGGTTTGCTTTCCAAACTCAGTCTCCAACAATATTCAAATCACAGTTCTCCTTGTAAATTCAGCTTCAGTTTCTCCGAAATGTCCGATTCAAGTTTAAGTTAAACGATGTTAATTATTAATTTGATGAGGATGAGGGTGATGGGGTTCCAAGGGTGGGGGACGAGCCAACCGCTCTTACTGCTACTTCTTACTGGTTCCTCTCCTGTTCTCCTTTCTTATCTCTACTTCAACTAAGTTTGGGGACAGGGTTTTATACTTAATTACATATTCAAAACATATCTTGTAAGGGGGCGGGACTTATAAATCTGGACTATATCATAACATATAACACCATAGTACATTCGTCTGATTGGATACCAAAGATAGGGGAAACAATTATTCTCATTGGCTAGTGGCCACTTCAAAAGCTTACCCAAACAATATCACACTACCCAAGCTAATTCTGTTCCCAGAAAGCCAAGTTCATATCAATAGCCTGAATAATTCACACCTATCCTATTCAAATTGCATCTCTTTTATATTCCTTAATCCCAATACCTCTTTTGTATTGACTAATCCCATGATCTCTATTCAAATCTACCCGTTTGATGTCCCCTACTCTCAAGTATACTATTCATAGTACACTGTAACTACGGCTTATAATATCTAAATCCCTTTTCAGCGGATTTACCCATCTTCTAAATATACTGGTAGCTGTCATTCTCTTATTTTAGCTATAAACTGAGCGGGAATTGAATAAAAGTATAGAATTCCCACAAAGCCAGAAAGATACAAGACAGAATACCACCATATTTTACCTAAACGGGACTTAACTTAATATTGTAAAGCGCATAGGGAACCAATTTGGTTATATGCGCTATATAAGCTGAAATTATTATTATTATTATTATTAACTCCACCACCTTATTATACATTCAAAAGGGCCTTAATTCTACCTCGCTACACTAGTACCAATAATGTTCTCGAACCTCCTTGCCAGTACTAGTACCAAGCAGGTTCCAGAACCTCCTTGCTAGTACACGATGATACATATGGCCGGGTGATCCTCTAAAATACACACGATGATGCATTGGGCCGGGCAATCGCCGCAAATAATCTGCCGTGAAAATTGGCAAAAGTGCACTATTAAAGAAACTCAGCTCAGCTACTCAGAGATCGAAAGACAACGCGTGGAAACATATAAATTTATACAATAGCTGTTATACGTCCGAGAAAGTCATTTTTAGTTTGGGGGACATTTAGTATTTGAAGTGGTACATATAGCTCAACATGGATTCAAGTTTGAATCAAGATAAACTGAATTACAAGTATGCAGAAAGGCTTTACCAAACGTTCAAACATAAATTCCACACGCTGAACTACAGAAGACGACAATTTGCGTCGCTATCGGTCGATTACGCGGGGCTCGATGAAGAAAATAGGATTTTAGTTGAGGGCTGGTTTGAAGATGGTGGCCTGCATTCCCGGCGATTCGTGGCCGCAACGTGTCGTACGCTTCCCGATTGTAGTATTATACAGCACGCTGAAGATAGAATTATCGACCATTTCCTTACAAATTTGGAATCGTTTCGCAAATTGTTCTCAGATAAACGGGAACATGCTCTTAATTTGTTCACGTTTTATTCGTGTTGTAGAGATTGTTGCGAACAGTTAAAGATATTTATTGAATTTATACAATGGAATTTTAATCAAATAAGAGTAATCATTTCCTACGTGGAACCCTATAGAGGTAGACGTTCTACACTTATACAACAGGACACAGATATTCGCGCTTTTTGTGATCTTGAACAAATATATAGCAACGTCAAGATCATACAATTAGATAATCCATTCACAAATAGCTGTATGGATCTAATAATTCATCCCCGGATGGAGCGATCGAGAATATACCGCAGATAATAAACCGCAGTGCAAAGCACGCGAGGGCCCCATGCCTGTGCGCAGGGGTTGCGACAGATGGAGCGATCGAGAATCTACTGAAGATAATAAACTGCAGTGCTACCTAGCTAATAAGCACGCGAGGGCCTCATATGCCTGTGCGCAGAGAACGGATGGAGCGATCGAGAATCTACTGCAGGTAGTTAACCGCAGTGCTAAGCACGCGAGGGCCCCATGCCTATGCGCATCTCAGGGGACGGATGGAGCGATCGTGATCTACTGCAGATGATTAACCACAGTGCTTAGCACGCGAGGACACCATGCCTGTGCGCAGGGGACGGATGGAGCGATTGAGAATCTAAGTACTGCAGATAATTAACTAACCGCAGTGCTATGCACGTGAGGGTCCTGTGCGGAGGGGACGGCTTTTTGCCACATACTTGTCAGGTATTGGGAATACCTCTCTTCTGATTTTTCAGGGTAATTTTGGCGAATCTACTCTAGATGTTATACCAGGGCTATGCCGTTAATCCACCTACCGAACGGTTTGGCCAGCCAAACGATGGATGATACAACAACACTTAAACATACACCAGAAACAGAACTCGCCAAAATCTTGTTTCACAGACCCCAAAAAATTACTCTCGTGACTTTTGAAAAGTGACAAAAAAAACAACAACAAAACAATCATAATTCATATTTCATAATTAGTTTGTTGCCATGGCAATGCATCATTTATACAGATTTAAACACATACTTTTCATATTAGATACCATATTTTCATATCAATATATCATATTCATATTTCATTTTCATATCTCATATTTCATATTTTATACTCCTGCAGGAGTGGCAGGAGTTTTGGGGGTCGAAAGGGTACCTACTATTACTACTACAACAACAACAAAACAATCATAATTCATATTTCACAATTAGTTTGTTGCCATGGCAATGCATCATTTATACAGATTTAAACACATACTTTTCCTATTAGATACCATATTTTCATATCAATATATCATATTCATATTTCATTTTCATATCTCATATTTCATATTTTATACTCCTGCAGGAGTGGCAGGAGTTTTGGGGGTCGAAAGGGTACCTACTATTACAGATTTAAACACATACTTTTCCTATTAGATACCATATTTTCATATCAATATATCATATTCATATTTCATTTTCATATCTCATATTTCATATTTTATACTCCTGCAGGAGTGGCAGGAGTTTTGGGGGTCGAAAGGGTACCTACTATTACTACCCAAATTGATATTTTCTAATATTCTTTTAACTAATCATATCATATTTCTATTAAATAGATATTGATACTCCACCTTCGTTTTCAATCCTCCATCGAACAAACACGATCATACATTCATTTTATAGTTTGATTTATGCCTTCGCAACGAAGAAGCCGGAGGCATACATTTTTCGGGTTGTCCGTCCGTCCATTAGTACTTCCAGTTATTATGGTCACGTTAGCTAAAAAAACCGGTCGACGGATTCTCACCAAACTTTGTATATGTATGTGTCTTGGGTAGCATATGAACTGAATAGATTTTTTTCTCCACCCTGTCACCATTGTTTGTCCCGTTATTCGCAACAGATACGTTACCTCGGAAATATCTTCTGAACTTAGGCCCTTTACTATTTCCCTGAACATCCCTCAATAGTCCGGGAGCCAGCGGGGGTCAGCTTAGCTGAAAAGATTACCAATTTGCATGTACATACCAATTTAGTATATATGCCCCTTATGGGCCGGTCATACTTACGGTAGGGGACGTAGTGATCCGTAGGGTAATTAAATGTGGGTCAGACGTGGTGTCAGTACGTTAAACTAGGTTAAACTACGATAAATACATAAAGGTACGGTGATGAGCCACAGAAGAGTACAGATAAGTACGTTCAAGTACCATAAACTACGCTAGACTTCGGTAATGCGGGTGCAGCTCGCTCACGGACAGGTACGGATTGGTACGTCTGACTACGCTTGTGTACGGTAGACTACGGAAGCAACTACGCTAGACTACGCTAGACTACGCTAAACAACGTCAATACGGTATATTTATCAACTCCACAGGGGAGTATGCAGCCAGCCCGCGGTCTGGTACGGCTATTGTGCGCTCGTGAAATTTGTCTTATTTTTTTGCTTAAACATGTCTGGATCAAGACTGTCGATGCTGGTTTTGTGCACGGTAAAGTACGTTAGAGTACGCTAGAGTACATTCAAGTACGTAACGAAGTACGTTAGACTACGCTAGACTTCGTTAGACTACGTTAGACTACGTTAAACTTCGGTTTAGAACGTTATTACTACGGATGCCTTTAACGTACCGCTCTTTTGAACATGTTCAAAAATTAAATCGAAGATCACGGCTCCCTCGAGTTAATACCAAGTTAGCATCACGGACAACTACGGTACGATACGGATGCTAGTACGTTCAACTACCTTCAACTTCGTTCAACAACGATCAACAACGTTAGCCACTACTACGTTCAACTACGTCCACTACCGTAAGTATGACCGGCCCTTTAGTATGGTAATGAAAGTCTGGCTGATTATTGGTGGTGGGTGTGGCCGGGAGGGCCATGAAAAGGGGCCCCCAAAACTAGGCTAACCTAGCTGAAAAGGTAATCTCGTAAAATCGGTGGGATATTATCGGGCGTAGCCCAAGATTTAATAAAAACAACATTGCCAGACTTTTTAGGTGGTGGGGCGCATGGGCGTAGCTACGGGGAGGGGGGGGGGGGGCACGTGCCCCCCACAAATTTTATGTGCCCCCCCCCCAGGTCCCCCCCCCCCCAACTGAAAATTCATGCTTGATAAAAAAAAAAAAATTGAATTAAAACAATGCTGTTAGAACAGTATAATACAAAGAAAGAGGGTTCGAAGATGCGCCATCATGATCTAGATTAGATACCGATCCCGCATTAGTTTACACACTTTACTTCACAAACGTCCGTTACCGTAAGTCAATTAAGTTAATGTACTGTTAATTACTATACTAGTAGTTTAGTAAAGTGTGCGTGTGCATATGATAACCGATCTGCTGGTAGTATACGTTCTGGAGTTTCTTCGGTATCTTGACTAGTCTGTATTATGGCAGATTTGTGTCATGTTTGTGTAAATATTATTATGTTTGAACTGTGAACATTTGATGAGAGTATAAACATGTTATTCTTTTTTTTTCTTCTCGAATCATGACGGATTCTAAATTTCCTTTACGGGTATGGCATGACGTGCACCAAATTGCACCATTTCAAGTATATATATGCAAAATCTTAAACCGTGGGAGGGGGATACCCCCTCCCCAAATGGTTAACACTTTTTAGCTTCCTCCTACAGTTGAAAAGTAAAATTAGATATTGTGCCCCCCCCCACGAAAATGTAAGGCCCCCCAGTGCCCCCCCCCCCCTCCCCCGCTGAAAGAAATCCTAGCCACGCCGCTGGTGGGGCGTAGCCCCCAGACGCCCTTAAAGGCCCTAGCTGAAACCCACTGGAACTTGTTCTTTATATTCAAAGGTTGAATGAATGACCATTGCCAGACTTTTTAAGTGGTGGGGGCGTAGCCCCCAGACCAAAAATACTGGTACGTCAGAATTAGGCTAGCTTAGCTGAAAAAGTGGTTACAGCTCGTTATTCCGAAGGTTCGTTATTCCGAAGGTTCGGTTATTCCAAAGGTTCGTTATTCTGAAGGTTCGTTATTCCGAAGGTTCGTTATTCCGAAGGTTCGTTATTCCGAAGGTTAACACCCCCCCCCCCCCCCCCCCCCCTTGGGCTGCCAAGTGAAAATGTGATGTGCATAGAAAAACGCCATCATGTGTCCAGACCCACACAGTATCCGCATCGTCATTGGGTCAAACCCCCCCCCCCCCCCCCCCATTAGCAAAAAGCTAGATCCGCCCCTGGAGGGCGCTACACATAATAATCTTTTGTGAGATAATGAAAAACTGAGTGTCAAATTTGAAAGAGCATACACTTTTAATGACAAAATACAATTTATTTGATCAAAATCGGTTCACAAACGGCTGAAATATCCATTAACCGGCACTGGCGTAAATCTGTCCGGAAAACACAATGCATTGGGGGGTCGAGCAATTGTTCACAAACGGTTTGTGAACAATTGCTCGACCCCCCAATGCATTGTGCTTTCCGAACAGATTTACGCCAGTGCATTAACGTATCAATTTGTAATAAATGTGGGGCCCACAATTATTCGATAATTTTGAACCAACTAAGAAGTGATCAGAATAAGAAAAGAAAAAAGATGAGCGCCCCCCCCCCCCCCCTCCCTGAGAAAAACGGACCGCAGCTCAGAGCCTTGCATGAGATGGATCCACGTGATCATGTATACTATAGAGCCATATATATAGTCTAGGGCATTGGGCTCCATGAAACTAAGCAAGGGCGTCAACAATTTCTCAAAAGTGTAGGGGAGACATTGCGAGGAAGCAAAGCGACCGAGCGGGGGAGGGTGTGGGAGGGGTGTCCCCCGGCCTCCCACAGTAGGGAGCTTTTGTAATTTGGGCGTGAAATTGTGCGATTTGGTGCACACCTGAGACAGAAATTTCACGTAATATGAAGTATATAGGTATGGAACCAAACATACATAATGACAAAGGGAGGGGGACAATCTGCTCCTTTTTCAAATGTGGGGGGACATGATATTCCAATTTGATTTGCGTTTAGCGCATATGTACCGAGATTTATTGTATTTTCTGTGACGGTGTGCTATCTATAGATGAGGGTTTAATAAACTTCGTTTGAGGTGTGCGTTTGAGAAATTACGCTGCCCAACACATTTCAAAAGGTGAGTTCCGCAACCCAAATGAAACTTGCAATACGAGAAACTGTATGCGCGCGAAGGCGCGCGCAAAAAAGAGATTTACAGTCCTTTTCAACAAAAAAAAACGGCTATTTTAGACATTTGCAACTCCTATCATGCGTGTTAGAATTGTATAAAAAAAAATGAACCTACTCATAACGTATGCTAAAGGCATAGCGAAGAAGAGATTGAGCCTTGCATGAGATGGATCCACGTGATCATGTATACTATAGAGCCATCGATATACTCTGGGGCTTCAACAACTCCTCCAAAGTGGAGGGGAGACATTGCGAGGAAGCAAAGCGACCGAGCGGGGGAGGGTGTGGGAGGGGGTGTCCCCTCCCACAGTATAGGGAGCTTTTGTATTTTGGGGTGTGAAATTGTGCGATTTGGTGCACACCTATGACAAAAATTTCACGTCATATGAAGTCTATGAGTATGGAACCAAACATACATATGACAAAGAGAGGGGGACAATCTCCTCCACTTTCAAATGTGGG
>JBAMJV010001640.1:0-69665 GCA_037951105.1 Echinarachnius parma | reverse complement strand
TAAAAGAAAAATATTGGTAAACCTTTATTACGATACGATTGTTTTGTAGCTAGAATAGAACGCATTTTTACCTCACTAATAATATATTCAACTTGTTAATCCTAACTTATTTATTGATCGAGTGTCTAATTATTATTGTAAACGGGTCAATTTGGCTAACCGTGTTGTAGTAAAGCTATATATCGTGAAACTGGAAGAAAAAAAAAGTCATGATGAAGGGTTATAGTATGATAATTGTACAACAAGAAACGTGTAAATGTGTATAAGCTGCGAATTGTGCAATCTATTCCCGTTTGTACCGATGACATTAGTGCTATAATCGCATTGGCGTAGCGTGGTCGAATTGATGGGACGGGGGGGGGGGGGGGGGGGGGGGGGGGCACGCACCTTAACTTTTTGGGTACTCTCTGTGCATATATTTATAATGATTTAAATGATTTACCCGTATGTTTTTTGTAATTGTTATTGTCAAGTTATTATTGGGGTGCCCCCTGTGCACCCTCGTTGCTACGCCACTGGACAGTATATACAGTAACCATGCACGTTATATTTCGTCTTAAATACAATTCACTTATGAAGTGTGAACAATCAAATAGGCCGAGAAAATTGGAATGTTATGTATTTCTAATTTTGCTTGAAGATTAGACAAAACATATAAATCAGGTTTTTAATAATAAAAATGTTGCATTAGACCTTTTGAAATAAATGATTTCCCCATATGTGTTTAGATTATTGTCATATTATAATTGGGGCAAAACCCCCTGTGCCCACTCGTAGAGCTACGCCACTGCATAACCGTGCACGTTATTTCCTCTTAAAATGCAATCAAGTGTGACAATCAACTGAAGTAATTATATGGCCGAGGAAATATAGGAATGCTATAATTATGTATTTCTAATTATGTCTGGCGATTAAACTAATACGAATCGGGTTTAAATAATAAATATGTTGCATTAAACCTTTTGAAATAAATGAAAATAATGTGTTTGCATTCTTTTATGGGTATGTAATTATTCCTGTAACGCTCATTATCATTCACGTTTATACTGTGTGAAGTGTCTATCACACACGCGATACTCTAAATGAATAAAACACAAATAGGAATTTAATAACTAATTTAAAAGTTCTGATACAGTTCAGGGTTAATATTTTAAATGCATGCAGTAACCGTGGTAACGCATTTGGGTATAAGGTGATAATGGGCAATAATTATGATTATGGGAACATGATCGAAATCATTCAAATCTTGCTCAATGCCGCTGGGGCTCTGTAACTGTGTGTGTTTATGAAATAATAAAAGGACGACGAGAAATGAATTATGGTAGACAAATCAGTAACGGGCCCCATTGCAGAAAGAGTTACAATCGATTGTAAGCTGGTAAGTTACAATTAATTGTAAATCAGATCATGTGTTCTAAATGCGCGAATCTGATTGGTTGATAAATTATATGCGCAAAGTTTCTTCAATTGTAACTTGCAATCGATTGCATCTCTTTCTGCAACGGGACCATGGTATTACTGGAAATTACTATAGGCTATAATACAACGAACATGAATACTAACCATACAACAATCTGAATCAATTTGAAAAAGTATTTATTATATAAGGTATAAAAAAATAACGCGGTAGGAGAACACCATAAACGAGTTGCAAGTAACTTGTTAAATGGAATTCGGGGCTTACTATGAACATGGCAAAAATAACGTACATTATTTACATTTTCTTGGTGTTTTTTTTTTTTAACAAACGTTGCCATATAAGGCAATACCATAATTAGAGCAAGAACATCTGGCATTACTACGAACCAGAACCGGTATGAAATTGAATACTAATGTCAACATTTAAGTTATTTGACTAGTTTGGGCCTATTATCCAAAATGGGAAACTAAATCAATGAACCAATTAAAAACTTCACGTACTGTAAAGTGTGGCGCCAGATTAAAGGGGTAGTTGAGTTCTGGTAAAGAGAGTACAGTCAAACTGAATTTTAGTAACCAAAACCTGCACCATTACATGACAAACTAACAGTTATGACTCCACCATGCTCGAAAGGAATAACAAATTACGAATGACTAAGTAAAAAGTCCGTTATCATTAAAAAAGAGCCGTTAAAACTCAAAAGGGCGCTCTCAAAACACTCATCGGTGTCGACCATTCTTAATAAAATATTGTCATGTGATGTTTTGTTGAAATAGGTAGTGATTAGATCGAGAGATAATGAACAACTATTTAAAAACCTCTTTTGTAAATGTTTGAAAAGAGGAAGCATTAAAATAAATGTTTTAACGGCTGGTTAAAAATGATCGAATAATTGTGGGGCCCCACAATTATTACAAATGGTTATGTTTATGGATATATCAGCCATTACTAAACCGATTTTGATCAAAAAAAGTTTATTCTGTCACTAAAATTGTAATAATGCTCTAATTTGACACTCAGTTTGTCATTATCTCACAAAAATGATTTTGTGTAGCGCCCTCTATACCAAAACTTAACTATCCCTTTAAGAATTTGTTTGATTGTTCGAATCGTTTTTTTAATTATTATAAGCAAAACATAATTATACAATAATTTGGTCCATATTTCTTCTCAAATCAGGTCATTCGTTTTCGCTGCGAGTTGTCAAGTCATTTTAGTTCAACCCTGGAAATTATTATAAATTTTTTTTTTTTTTTAAATGTCGAATTCCCCCAAACAAATCTGGTCAACTTCAGAAATAGAGCGTTCACTTCTTGTCGCGATTTGATGAATCCCAGCTCCAAGAAGAGTTTGTAATTCATTGATTTATTAAACTTCTCAAAATCTATACATTATTTTGGACAGCTTCCGAATACAGTCAGTTTCTCTTCTCGAAGAATCGTTCTTTTTTCGTTCATGCGATTCGATGAATTCCATGCAGTTCAACATGTTCAAGGATCTAAGCTGATTTTGTAATCCATGATGTATTATTAAACTTCTTATAAAACTCTACATTACATTAATTGGTCAGCCTCCAAAAAGACCCACTTTCCCTTCTCGGCGAAGCATGCTTTTTTGTTTGTTGCAATTCGACGATTCATCAGATCCATTTTTTTTCAATCCATAATTAATTATTCAACTTCTTAAATGTCTTTAAAATTTACATTATTTGGGTCAGCCTCCGAATAGAGTGACTTTCTCTTCTCAACGAAGCATTATTTTTTCGTTGCGATTCGATGAATCCCATGCAGTCCAAGGATTCAAGCAGAGTTTTCAATACATGAATTTATTATCCAACTTATTGACATGCATCTACATTATTTGGGTCAACCTCCGAATACATCGAGAGTCATTTTCTCATTTTTGTCTATAATACAAAGTTCTCTTCTCCTCAGAGAATAAAGTAACATTCTATTCTCTAAGCCGATCGTTAATAATGTCACCGTTTGATGAAAATGATCTGATGATGCAGGCTACCTCGTTAACTCGTTTATTTCTTTATTAACAAAATTAGCAAGCCTTGTTATAAAAAAAAAAATGTCTAAAAACATATTAATTTCTGTTCAAACTATACGAGTGCAGTGATTTTCTTGTCGTAGTACGATGAGCCGATAGCTATAATATATATATTGGCATTTTGATGAACTGTTTAGTTCAATTATATGTCCGTGACTCCGTGTTCATGGTAATCGATATCGAAACTATTCATTATATGAAACAAATAAATCTACATCTGATCAACATCTGTGTGCAGCATCTTCCTCTTCTCGAAGTAAAACATCCTCTTCTCGTCGTAGGCCGATCGCTTGGCGCGCGCCGACTCGAGTTTCGCCCTCGCTGCGTCTTGCTTGAGCCTGATCAGCGCCATCTTCGCACGGTGCTGCTCGGTGATGAGCTTCGCCTTGAGCTCGGCAAGTTCCTGCTCCTTGCAGTTGGCGGCAGCGGCGGTCGTCAATGATGTCGGCATCGTTGTCGCCCCGTAGACGCTTTCGATCACGGGCATATTATGCATCTCGTTGGCGTTGCGACTGGTTTGTGAGGCCAACGAAGGGCTGTTCGATCTCGGCTGCGGGTTGATGGTAGTGGTGGTGGGACGGAAGATGGAGGGCATGGGTTCTTGGTCACTGCATACAGATAAGATAGAGAGAACAAAACAATTCAGTGTTACCATGGTTACATCATGCAGCTCCCTGTAAAAAGTTATTGCAATCACTCATTGGCGTGGCTATGTGGAAGGGGCGGGAAAGCTGTTTGTAAACAGCTTCTCAAAAGTGTGTGTGGGAAAAAAAGTGGAGGGGAGGGGTGTGGGAGCCCCCCTCCCACGCCAGGGAGCGCAGTTTGTATTTTGTTAACTTGAACTTGTGTACCTAAGAAAGAAATTTTACTTGACATAAAGTCCAAGGTAGCTATAGATATAAAACATAGGTATGCATAGTGGTGCATAGGCGGGGGGCAAGAGATGAGAAAAATACTATTATCTATGGCGCTATATGTGCTCAATTACATGTCAAATCAAAAACCCATGAAAAGAAAAACATCTTTCGCAAATTCATTCACTGAATGGAATAAGCTACTTCAATCTACAGTAAACCAGCCCTCACTTCATACATTCCAGAATGCGCTTGCTAAGGAACTGTCCTTGGGGCCTAATCACTCTCTCGGACCCACCTCCAGTTAAAACTCCTATGGAGTATTTTGGAGGAATAAACTTCCAAGTACCAAGTATCTTGAAACAAATAGGGGAAAAAATGATAATGGGTGGAAACCACGGGCCACCAATTTTAGGCTGTTCATGTGTTGGGCTACCACTCTACAGTAAACTAGCCCTCATACATTCTAGAATGCACTTGCTAGTAAGGACCCTTATGAACCACCGTGACTCTCGATCTCGCGGACCACCCACCTCTAGCTTTAGTGATCATCCAGGAGGGTTGTCCTTTTTCCCTAGATCGAAAAATCTGTTTTCAAGGCATCTTTATATTTAATTGGAAGTTTTGAGTATTATTTTATTAAATGTCGGCCATTCTTTAATTTTCTGTCCAGTTTATGGTCTAATTTGATTTGCCCCTTAAAGAAAGTGACAGTTCGAGATCATGTCTCTTTTTTCTGAATGACTAATTTAATTAATTTCCAATAATTTAAAAAATAAAATATATTCTTGTTAGTGTTAGTTACTGATATTAATTGTGTTATTTAGGTTGTAGTGACTCTATTCACCTATCACAGTCTGAATATTAGACTAACACTGATCGCTGTACACAGCTGATTCATATACCAACTCCACCAAGGAGGGGTTATCTCATCTTCTACCAGTACCAGTGAAACTTTATCTCATCTTGTTTACATTTAAGATGAAGTCATTTCCTGCCTAGCTTGGTCTTGTTTTACTTCACTGAGATAAACATCTTTTTGTCTACTGGACTTTGTGGCTTTTTACTGCATGCACTCTAGCACATGCAAGCCATGCTTTCTCACTCTCTACACTAGCTTTCATCCGAGCAACACCTATTTTAGCTCTTTCTTCTTCACCCATATGAGTCACCATTAGACTCATGATGGCCACCATGAATTGTATTTACGGGGTTACAATTCATGCCTTTTTCTTCTTCTCACCAAGGGAGAGTCCGCCGACCGACATGGGGCGTTAAATCATCAACCATTCCTTTTCGTCTTCTTCGACATCATCATCCTTCTCAGCTACCGAGCCCTTCGGACCTTCATTACTTCTCCGCTCTTCATAATTTGTGTTTTATCTAACGAACACGTTTATAGCACAGCGTTTAGGCTATAGCTTCTCTCCACGGCAACACGCCGGAGATCATAGCAGCCACATCGTGCGTGCTTGTTCAACGATGGAACTGAATATTGAATATCGACCTTTTTCCACGCGCCTTCGCGTTCATCATCTTCGAACTCTTGTTCTCGACATCGTCTTCTTCACACACGCTCGCGTTTCATCGTTTTCATCGATCATCTCTCATCTCTTCCGCGGACGCGCATTTCATTCAGGCCAACTGAACCATGGACTTTAATTAATCATCGTGCAATACAGGGTTGCCAGATCGCGGCTAGTCTTGACGGCCAGACTCTTTACGTTTCACGGCCAAATTCGGCCAAACTTTTTTTTTCACGGCCAACTTTCACGGCCAAATTGTATCTACATAAAAAAAAGCAGTATATAGGTATACCCCCATGCAAAATCTCTAAAAAGTCAGGCTCTCGACACACTGTCATACATTTTCCAATGTTTAAATAATGCCTATACTATTGATTTAACAGATCTTAATAGTAAGAAAACGGCAAGATTTAGAAGAAAAAAGGAAAACAAGTTTGGATATAAAATACACTCGGGTCTGACATAGATGTCATGGCCAAGGGGAATAGGTCTAATATAAATAGTTATGTCAAATTTGTACGTGCTGGTCACGTGAATAGAGGGGTATGGGAGTTTAGGCTTACCATTATCTCCCAAAAATAATATTCTTATAAATGAACACCTTTAGTAGTCCACTCTATCAATAAATTCACAAAAATATGTTTCCAGAAAAAATATATACAAAAACGCATTGTTCATGTGTCTGAATTACGAACAAGACTAATTTGTCCAGAGCGCGTGTTTCTATCAACGCGCTCTGTCCGTACGGTACGTCCAGATCGAGCGAACGAATCGTCCGGGATTCTCTCCAAACACATACGCGCGCGCGCGTGAATAACATTGGCGCACTGCACTTGCAAATGTTTGGCCCGTTCTCGCTCGCATGGCAAATGATAGGAATGTTGTACACGTTATTTCAAGTTGTATTACATTTAAAAATAGTAACATTGTCCAAATCCTCAAAATAAAATTGTAATTCTAGCGGTTCCTTTATACCTTGTTGTATTCGTATTAACAATAAAATCATGGGACAGCTTTCGGTTTTTCAAATTTCCCTTTCATTACAAAGATATGTATGATTGAAGTATTTAGATAAGAAAATCTCCGGGCGAGATTTTCATCCCTGTACAAAGTGAATGCAGTGAGTTGGTGAATATCACCCAATATCACTTTGCATTTTCGCTCATTACTTGGCCATACATTGTCCATTTGACCTGAAATTTTCACACAATACCCTGAGGACATATGAGATAACAACAGTATACATTGCATCAACCATTCATCAGTTTTTGCACATCTCAACAAAGTTACTAGATCCCTTTAAGGATATATTTTCTGTTTAATTATGAAAAAGGCCAGAAATGGAAATTCACGGCCAGATTTTCTTTTTACGGCCAAAATTCGGCCAAATTTGTTTGGCCGTGAAGTTATTTTTTTTCACGGCCAAACTAAATTTTATTCGGCCAGATTTCTGGAATCTGGCCGAAAAAAAGGCCAAATGGCAACCCTGGTGCAATAGATCTTTCGGACATTTGTTTTTACTTTCAATAATGACGTCATCCAAATTCTACATCACTTGTGTGGACATTCTTTTATTCAGTCGTTGCAACTGTCTTATTTCTATTAGTGAACTTTGTATTGGGTGCTGGTGACTGCCTTATGTGTATGCTTCATCAACAACAACAACAACACATAAAATCTTTCACTCACCACATTTCCCCGATATATGGCTTCACTAAAAGGTACTCTAGCTAGTCTTGTTTGTATGCAAGGTTAGGCAAAAAGAGTTTCTTTGATTCTTTCTTGGATATGTGGTGGCTCTAAAAAGAGCCGGTTGTTTTGCTAGCAGCAAGCTGCAAGCAGGGTGCTTAACCACCGAATCCGTAGAGGGTACGTCCCTGGCGCTTCAGGGCGTAGACGACGTCCATGGCGGTGACGGTCTTCCTCTTGGCGTGCTCGCAGTAGGTGACGGCATCACGGATGACGTTCTCAAGGAAGACCTTGAGGACTCCACGGGTCTCCTCGTAGATGAGACCACTGATACGCTTGACACCACCACGGCGGGCCAGACGGCGGATAGCGGGCTTGGTGATTCCCTGGATGTTATCACGCAACACCTTGCGATGACGCTTTGCGCCTCCCTTTCCGAGTCCCTTTCCTCCTTTACCACGTCCAGACATGTTGATTGTGCTTGATGAATTTCAAACTGAAGAAATTTGCCGAGCACACAGTAGTTATGGACAATTTGCGGACGCGAGTGTAATCTGTAAACATTGTCCCATAATATGACACGTCACGTCACACACCGATGCATTTCCAGTTACCGCGGGCGCGCGCGGTATTGTACACGCAAATGAGCGTGCCGAACCAACACTCCGTGAAAAAGCCAAGATTTGCCAAATTAAATCCGCTATTTCATATATTTTTTGATGATTGAAGAAAATTTAAATGATTTCACGTATTATACATTTTGTATTGCAATGTATTAGAAATCAATTTGGGACAAATAATTCAGCAGATTTGTATAAAATTGGAATTTAAATTTGACCACCATCGAAACGTGCTTGTTTTGAGGCACGCCGTACGGTTTTCGAAATATGAATAATTCATTAGCACAAATTGATACTTTTACGCATTGCAACACAAGTTGTATGCCGGATAACTCCGTAAAATTGCAACGGATCTGCGTGTTTTCTATTTAATACAGCATATTCTGATAAAATGTAGTCAGTCAAACCATCAAAATATTGAAATCGTGTATTTTTAAGTTACAAATTTGCAAAAACGTTAGGCCGTTTTGCAAATTGTACCACAAATTTTCTGATGCATAATGCATGAGTTACCTGACCGTGAAGGAAATGCACCAATAACGGAAAGCCAATTATTGCGCCGTGGACTGACCAATCACTGTGGACTGGGTTGGCATATAAATACCAGCGGGCCCGCGAAAATGGTTATCAGTTGAATTTCAACAGAACAAGAATCAACAATGGCCCGTACAAAGCAGACCGCTCGCAAATCTACCGGAGGAAAGGCTCCCCGCAAGCAGCTGGCCACCAAGGCAGCCCGCAAGTCCGCCCCAGCTACCGGCGGAGTGAAGAAGCCCCATCGCTACAGGCCCGGAACCGTCGCTCTCCGTGAGATCCGTCGCTACCAGAAGAGCACCGAGCTGCTCATCCGCAAGCTCCCCTTCCAGCGTCTGGTCCGCGAGATCGCCCAGGACTTCAAGACCGAGCTCCGCTTCCAGAGCTCCGCCATCATGGCTCTTCAGGAGGCCAGCGAAGCCTACCTGGTCGGTCTCTTCGAGGACACCAACCTGTGCGCCATCCACGCCAAGCGTGTGACCATCATGCCCAAGGACATCCAGCTTGCCCGCCGCATCCGTGGCGAGCGTGCTTAAATTGTCTTGTTCTTGACAATTTCACACAAAACGGCTCTTTTTAGAGCCACCACAAATTCAAGAAAGAATCAAGCCTTGTCTCTGAACTAAAGTCTAAACTAATCTAAAGATTGAAGTGTATAAACTAATAATAATAGTATGCTAAATACTGTCAAAGACAAGTCCAAAGAAAACTGATGTAACTAAACTTTAATCAATGAAGATTTTACACTACATCAACAAACAAGTTCAGCTTTCCACATTTGAACGGGTCGTTCCGTTGTGCAAATAATGAAAAAGCAACAAAAAATACTGCGAATTCAAATTAATTCTATTTCTAGAAAATTAATAGAATTTTAAAGTCTAAACATTCCCTTTTCGTGGTCTTACTCTAAAAGTACACCCTCGCGATTCCTAAAGTAGTTTATTAGTTATGAATTATGTATTCCCAGGAAAGTGGGAGTTTGACTTCCCTGACCCTGGTATCCCTTTGCTCGACAACTTTTATTTGGTTCGTTTGTTGTTGATTTTTTTTTTTTTTTTTGGGGGGGGGGGGGGGGGGGTGGGGGGTGCTCACCTTATGCTTTCCTTAAATTATTCAAACATTTTCGCAATGTATCGTTTTCATTCAAATTATAAGGGGGGCGCACGTGCACCCTCGCCCTCGGAGTCATACTCATAGCTCTACTTCATACATGTATCAGAATCAGTCATAAACGGTGATGTAGCTACGAGAGAGAGAGGTGGGGGGGGGGGGGGGGGGGGGGACAGTTACCAGCCCCTCCCTCAACATGACATGAAACATTACTATTTGTGAAAATAAATTCAACAATTATTACATTGTCAAAATCCTCCAAACTCGTATCGAGACTAGTACTATCCCATCCCCTGGACAATCACCCCCCCCCCCCCGGAAGATTACTCCCGGACAATATTGCCCCCAAGAACAACTACCCCCAAGGCTACCCTAAAACTATCGGCTCTAAAAAATATACTTCGTTGTATTCGTGAATCGTAATACTAATAGAAACCAACCAAAACAATACTTTTTTTTTCACGAGGGCTATTTTGGAAATTTTGAGGGAGAAAAACGCCCTCGTGAAATTATTCACGAGGGCTATTTTGGGGCTCACAAGGGGCTCTTATTTTTGTTTACATCGTTTACACTGCTCACGGGTCTAATAAATGATTATCACTATTTATCATGATGTGACCTATCCGATTATGCCATGTTTGGTACGTTTCTGGCCCTTTCCGATCATGCAGAATGCTCTTTAAAAAATTTAAAAAAAGGTTTCGGGGGCGAATCGCCCGTCGCCCCCGTGTATTTTTTTGGTTGATAGAAACATGCAACTGGCTTTTATTTTCCGAATTTTGATTCGGATTGAGGTGTTTGGATTTGATAGTTTCTACTTTTCTGTGCAGAAAAGTTAGTGCAATGAGTTATCAAAATCACTGGTGTTTTCGCTCATAAAATAGTCTACCATGGTCCATGGCATGTTCACAGTCGCACATCACTTGGTCAGTGGATGATCTGGGGGCCGGGGTGTTTCACAAAATATTTTCAAAGTTGAACTTGACACTTTAGTTGGCCTTTACAATTATGGAAATCCATTTGTAGCCTTGTTGAAATAAAACATACTAAAAAGCAACAAAATTAACACTGATTTTATCAAACTTTAAGCCTTTTCAAAAGAACTGTTTCAACTAGTTTACAAAAATACTAACGGCTTTCCTCAGTAGTTAGATCCAACTTACAGTTAGAGGGGACCACCAAGCAAAGAAGCCAATTAAAGAACAATACATAATTATTTGTTTTGGTACCCTTGTGTGATATAAAAATAATAGATGCCCAACATTTTGCAAAGGGTTGTGTAATTCATAAACAATGCAATTAATTACCACCAGTGGAGAAAATAGAATCACGGAAGGAATCCTAGACAAAAGGTAGTCTTTGTATATGCAGACCATGCTTTTTTCCTTCTGAAAACCTATTTTTCTGAACTTTTTTGTGGAATGAACTTCTCAAAGTGTTACCTTTTTTGTCAAAGGAATATTATTTTTGGGGTGGTGGTACCCTTTAAGTTCAACTTGGATCTTTGTGAACCCCCCCCCACCCCCCCCCCCCCCCCCACCCCTCAGATCACTAACATAAACATTTCGTCAGTTTTTGCACATGTCAATATAGTTACTAGATCCATTCAACCAAAATGAATACCGTATTTATATTCTCACATTACATTCCGACTAAAATATTAAATGTATTCCTGGTATTGGTAATAAATTAATAATGTTTCAATTTATACCTCTATTTTGCATTCATAAAAAGCGTCTCCGAGAGGGTGCATGGCGGTGATAACAATAATTGCTAAATTCAATCGTCTACATGACTGTATAATACTCCTATCGACCAGGGCGTAGCGTGGTCGGACCGATTTGTTGGGGGGGGGGGGGGGGGGGGCACCTTTACTTTTTGGGTACACTCTGCATGTGCATTTATTTATAATGATTAAAACGATTGAACGGTATTTTTTTTTATTTTTTAAATTATTTTATAGACAAACTACTCGAGCCTGAAAATAAGACTAGTAATATCAATGTGAACTGTTCGATTTCACCTGGGTGATACCATTACCAAAGACTTTGGTATACATAATAATGGTACATTAAAGGGACTTAGTCCAAATCCTTAACATCCAATTAGAATTCTAGCGGTTCCCTCATACCTTGTTTTTATTCGTAACAACAATAGAAGCATGCATGGGACAGGTTTTTTCCCCCTCAAATTTCCATTTCGTTCAAAAGATATTTACGAAGGGACCTTTTCAGCCTTGTACAAAGTAAGTGCAATGAGTAAGTGAATATCGCTTTGCATTTTCGCTCATTTTTCGGCAAAATAACATCCAATTCACTTGAAATTTTCACTCATTACTTTCTTGACATATATAGCAGATCACACCAATACACATTTTATTAACCACGCATCACTTTTTGCACTTGTCAACAAAGTTACTAGATCCCTTTAAAGCCGGATCTATAGTAACTGTGTCAAAATCAACCAAACTTACTTATAGAACCGAGTGGTTCTCTCATACCTTGTTGTATTCGTAATACCAGTGGAAACATGGAACAGGTTTTAATTTTCCGAATTTCCCTTTCGTTAGAATAAGACATAGTCGGAAGACATAGACGTGGAGGTGTTGTGGAACGATCGGATAAGCGCTTGACTTCCGATCTCGGGACCCGAGTTTGGAACCCAATCGATGCCACGGCATTTTATGTCCTTCAGCAAGGCATTTACTCCACATTGTTGCTCTCTATACCCAGGAGTACAAATGGGTACTTGGTCGGGTGTTAAATTAGCCTGTAGCGCTCTATCATAGGGCAGCTTGGACTAATATGCTGTGTCTCGCCATTAACTCCGATATACCTGTTTTTGGTCTCATATTAAATAGTATTATTAAGGCTTTCAGAAAATATATAGTTGTATATCATTTCAAACATTCGGTTTCATGCCAGAGGAACTCAAAGGTGGAAAATAGCATAAATTGTCATTTTCCACAAAATAATGAATTTTTAAACCTGATTAAAAAAAATATTAATCAACTTTAAAGGCATTAATGTCTATTTTCTCTATCTTACATTTCTGGAGCATGTATCACATAATAATTGGCGGAAGAGCGGCATTGATATGATCTCAGGGTACATTTCAATAGGAAAGGCCATGATAAGTGAACGTCCGTGAACATACATTACAATCCATACAACCAAAATTCTACTTAGTTGTCAAAACAAAAACTATTTCCAAAACTAAGGGTTGAACCCACTGAACACATTCTCCTGCTCGCGGAGTAACATTTTTTTGTATGAAATTATACTGGATTTCGTCACGGACGTTCTGTCGTCTGTTATCATCACTGCTATAAGCGAATTGCATCCTAGTCATCAATTGCTGGGGTCAGTCTGATGGACTCAGTAGACACTGGTACAGCAATTTTATCGGGCAAGCAGCTAACCAAGAAGCTATATATATATCAAGCATTTTCGAAGCCTTTTGATAACTATTTATAATACGGACGTTCGCTCGGACGAATTCGCTCACGGACGTTCGATCATGAACATTGTTCTAATAATGTTACCATGTTAAACGCTCACAGCAAGTTGATACCGTTTGATGTTGTTAGTACATTGTTATGTCTCTCATATCCCAGATAGATTTATTTCCTGCAAGTCATTTAACTGTAACAAACTTATGAAATGTTGTGCTCACGGACGTTCGTTCGTCATTTATTGCCCCAAAAATCTTAGTAAAAGTTCAAGTACTGGTACAATTTTTTGACAGCAGGTGCCCCTTGTGTGTGCCTTTCGACCCAGGTCATTGCCAACCACACATGAATATGTTGATTTTTAGTCACCATCACGGAGGTTCGTTTTACATTTTATCAACTTGCTTAGCTGTTTTGTAATACCACTAGATATTATATTTACTTCCACCTGTGCAGCGTGGACATTGTATTATATAGGAAGTCAAACCCCAAGATTATGATTATGCACAGTCGCAGGCCTACAAGCGAAAGAAAGCTGTTCAAAACATAAAAAAGGGGGTATATGGCGCAGTAACAAGTAACAACATTGCAACCGAAGGTCTGTGTGGAAACTGTTGCCCCACCCTCTGCAAAACTTGAGACTGTTGGCCCCTCCTCTGCTGCAGGCTTTGAGACTGTTTTCTCATCTGCCTGTCGGATTTAAGTCCAACTAAATGGCTGTATGGCGCAAGATTGGTGTAATATTTATGCATTATTTTGATGACTTCATCGTAATAATACTTATAATATTGTCTGTTTTGTTATTTCTTGATATATCAAAAATATTGTTTTTGCTAGAATCATTATAATATTGTACAACTAAATTTTTAGCTCGCGCAATATTTATAATAAACCATTCAAGGTTAGCCTTGTTCTTAATTATAATTGAAACATTGAAACCGGTTGGAGGTTAACAATTAGGAAACAAGATGTGGGTCAGGAAACATCGGAAACTATCAACATGATTATTTGCAAGATTTAACTTTGAAATATGTTATAAAACAATGTATAATCTCTGCAAATTACATTTAAATGTTAAACACGTTTAGTTACTTTAGTTAGCCCTTAAAATGATTGAATTTATTATATATGCGATTGTTATTACATTTTATTAAGATATTCTTTCTAAATAAAATGCAATAACAAACATGTATAATATGTTTAGCGTATAATATTTAGCGTAATGGTTTCTATGTCTAATTTTTCTTTATACAAAACATAATATACATGTATGATCTAAAAAGGCATGATTTATGTATTTATTTAAGAAATAAGTTTTACGTGTATATTATTTACTTTGCTCATGGCTTTTGGTACCCTCAGTTTGTTTCATGTTTTGTGAAAATGTATGGCTGGAAAAGATAAATATATGTATTTTCAATTAATAAACCATATACGAATTGAATCGAAATACAACATACACAATCCAAAATAACTTTTATATATGGGTCTCCCAAAGTCAAAATACATCTCAAATATATATGGCAAGGTTTTGCACATATAAAAACGTGTGATATGCATATATTAACAAATTATGTTGGCACTTACATTTATTTCTGTAAGGAATTGACTCGAGATTGGACACTTGGGTACCACTATAGGCAATTCGAGAACGTCCGTGACATTAAGACTCATGTGAGAAACTGTATTCTGGTGACAGGAAAATGGCCTTTATTTTGATTAAACATGTTATTTATGATTGCGGAAATGTTGTAAAATCATTTATTTACAGAAGTATGGTGGCATTTCTGTTATAGAGTGCCCAACCGAGGAAAGCCGGTGTAAAATTAGGGGTTACGATTTCCACAGGTCCACTAAGAGTGATAGTTAAGTAGCAGACATTTCATTATAATCAATTCAGATAGCTAAAATCATATCAACTGATAAATTTATATGTTTTATATTGGTCTGGAGCCTAGAGGAGATTCAAATAAATGTTGTCATCAATTTCTGTAAGACTGTTCAGGCAGAGAACGTCCGTGAAATGTATGCGAACGTCCGTGAAATTGCAATTAAAAACAATAATAGTAAGAAAGAGGGACCAGGCGACTTGGAAAATGCTACTTTTATATCTGACTAGGATGTATGCATAGTCTCTGGCTTAAATATAATAGGAATAGATAAAGTATTATCATCATATTGTTCTATAAGCATTAAGTCAATTCCAACCAATAATAGGACCCATTATAACGACCAGGTCCATGTAAAAACCAAACTATTTAAACAGATTTATTGCAATTTTCAAGTTTGTTTGTATAATGACCCTGTTTTAAAGCCATTTGCGAAGAATTGAAACTCTTTTGGATGAGATCAGATCATTCTGCCAACATTCTTGTTTCTAGCGAACGTCCGTGAGCGATATGGGAACGTCCGTGATGAAAACTATACTCTCTTTGGTCATGTAATTATGCAATATTATGATCTAGACAGCAATTTATCCTATTAACATGCACATTGAAGTGTGTGGTATATACGGGAATACGAGCGTATATAGATGCGTTCCTAAAAAATGCGGCTAAAGTAAAGCAAAGGTTCTGAATAACACATTAATTTTAAACAAACATAACAATTCAGTAAAAGTTTGGACGTTTGTATTTTCTATTTGGCAAATAAATCACAATCCTCGTTTGGCATACAGAGAGAAGCAAGTCTTAGAAGTAAATTGTCAAAATATAAGCTGTATATGACAGAAAATAAATTAGTATTATGGGTTCTAAATCTATATCTACATAATCTCTCACGGACGTTCGCCTTTTGGAGATGGGTTACTTCAACAGTGAATAAAAACGGAACCACATGGAGTTTCCCAGTATAATGGGGTACGCCTGGAAGCTAGGATTCCATGCTTTCACATTAGATAGATGTCTTTAAATTAAAAAAATAAATTGAATTTTACCCTGTTGGGGTCGAAAAGTGCACTTTTCAAAATTCTGACCCATATGGCGCTCTATAAATGCTATATATTTGTTATTACTTGTGTTAGGATTTGTAATTATCCGAGTGTTGATAATGTTAACCGGGTAAAAAGTAAGTACACTACAAATATCACTTTAAATTTTCACTCGTTACTCGCGGTCATAACCATTTACCATGGAATTTTCGCATATCAATCTCTGGACAAATTATTATTACAGAAATTCATATTTGTTCACCCTTCTTAATGTTTTGCACATACATGTATATAAGATTCCTTTAATAAGTTGACTGACTTTGGTGATACATGATAACTTGTAAGTATAAAAAGAAGATAATTATTTTATATATTTAGGCACTATCGTTAAAAGACAAAAAATGAATCCTTACATCATTTCATACTCGACGTCGGGTTCCTCTTTTATGATCACCGTCTCGCCCCGAGCGCTCCACGTGTCGTCGTCCTCCTCCTCCTCCTCCTCCTCCTCCGAAATGTGCACATTGACCGATACGAGATTATCGTACTGATCAGTCTTGCGTGGGGAGAGGGTATCGCTCGAGAGGAGACCCCCTCGCGAGGTGGGATTACTAGAACTAGCATCCTCGGAGGTTTCATGTTCATCAACCCCCGGGTTGTCCCCGGAGGTTTCCCCATGTCCACCCGCGTGAGTTCCCCAGAAAGGGTCATCCCCTAGGATACGGTCCAACTCCTTGTAGAACTGAGGACGATGCGGCACCTTTCTTCTTGCTTGTCCACTCTGGACCAGCTTCCGCGCCTTCGCGTACGTCCTCTTGAGATACTTGATCCGGTTCTGAATGCCGGACGTGGTGCGGTTGAATCCAGCCTCGGCCAGTTTTTTGGCGATTTCAATGTGCACAAACTGGTTCCTCATCGTTCCGTCCAGCTCCCCCGACGCACTGGCCTCGCCCCAGATCTTGATCAGAATTTCAGTCTCGGCCGGGTACCACTGGTTCCACTGGTTCCCTCCCATTGCCATGTCATCCCTGTTGCTGCTCACCTTGGCCTTGGGCATCTTTACAGTCACAATAAAACAAACTTAACCGGGTTGGGGCTTCGAGGGAGCTAATATTAATAATAAAATGCCGATTTCAAAATGTCTCCGGTCGAGAGTTTGAATATACAGCACTGAATAATAGTGAAACGATCAAAATACGAATCACGCGGTGCAACACCGTGAATGGAATACAGCCCTCGATCGGCCACGGGGTTAATCTCCGGAGATATGTCCGGAGAAAGAAATGTACTCGACTCGAGAGATCGCAAACAATATTCTATCCTCTTAAATGTACGGAGATGTACATTTCGGCACTGTCACAATTTACTATAGGTACGACGTCGATCAATTGGCGGAGAGTTTGTATTCCACCATGCAGGTAGCCTACAACGATCAGTATTATGCACTATGTTATTGTAGTGATCGGACTGCTCGTCGTGTTGTGTATAATAGTCCCCGGATATAAACTATGCTCGATCCACAGTGCGCATGCTACATAATGAGCAGTCTTGCTCGGTGTACGTGTATACGCTGTCTGCTATACACATTCGATATTTTGACCCGACCTCCCCCGTGGAACAGGACGTACACATTTAAAGGACCGCATTTCCACCGTGCATTACCCACTGTTTCGCTTCGCCTCGCTTATTTTAGTCGCGATAACCACCGTGTACACAGTCGTATATCAAACTAAATTATACCAGTATAGCGCGCGGCGTGAGGTAGAATCACAAACCCGACTGCACTGCAAACAAAGGCTAAGTATTCATTGGGAGCAGCCTGGGTGGCCTCCGAGGAATTAGGGGGTGAATGCATGGTTGAGTGCACTGACGTATACAGACAGAGGGGATTGGGGGGGGGGGGGGGGGGGGCTGTAGGCGTAGCCCTAAATTCATACTTATTTTCAAGACCCCAAATCACCGAAATACCTACCGGTGACAACACCAACAGCTGGGTCACTTCGATCGCCCAACTTATTAGCCCCCTCGAAGCCCCCACCCCGGCCCCGCCCCACCAAACAAAAATGATCATGCATAATTCATTATGCGCATGAGAGGGGACAAACAAACAATATTATGGAGAAAAAAATACACAGTTCCGTCATGGAAATCATGTATTACACCTTTTTTTTTTTTACAAAGCATCACCCCTCAAACAAACTCATCATAAAATAGGGGACTAATTCACGCCACTAGCTGTTCACACATTCACACGTTCCCTGCATGTTCTCAACATGATTTTCAGATTGTGAAGACAAAGCGTAGACCCTTTAAATTGTTTAATCACAATTCCTCTCTCTCTCCGACCCCTCCACTATTCCCACCGGCCCCTTCTCGGCCCCTCCAGATTCCCTTGTCACTCTATGGTCACACGCGATCATATTTACATCATACATGTATGATATAGTTATCTCCCTTTGTATCCCCCTCTCTCATTTGATTCTCTCTATTATTTAAAGTGATGCCTGTAAAGTGTCAGATATTGCACAACATGACATTTGAGACTTCAATCCTATATCAATATCATTGTAAAATACAATTGAAAGATTTGTGAAAGTTTGAAAGAAAACGAACACTGTTTACCTAGTGAAAAAAACGAATATTGAGTTCATATTTTATCACCGAATACTGATGGTCTGCCATACTTTTGTCGCAGTAATGAATGATCCGTTTGAGATATTCGCACCCGTGTATTTGTACACACGTTGTACATAATTCATGGAATTTGAACTCGCTCGGCTCAAAGTTCAATCTCCGGAATGTTCTCACGGGTGCTGCATGCGGACGTTCTCAGCTAAGACAATTGTACTTTTTTCAATTGCGTTGATTAACGCTTTAGAAATAATGATTTTCAATGATAATTATCTTCATACTAAAGGGACATTTGAAAAAAATCAAACCCTATTTTATTCTTCTCTTACCATAAGCTAAACAACACGGTAGAAGAGAAACGAGGAAGCTCCAAGTAATTTTCGTGGATTTGGACACTTTACAGGTATGACTTTAATCCCTTTTCAATCGATTTCCTGTAATAAATATAAATACATTTGTATTGTTATCCCCTCTTATCAATTGCAAATATCAGATACAGTATAGTCAGAGCTTCTTGATTGATTGAGAAAGCTGAAGTGGCGTAACGTACGTGGTCGTTCTTATAGAGGGAAAGGAGGGAGGGGACACATGCATTATTTGCATGGGGCACATTATGTTTGTTCGATGTTGTTACTGTTTTTTAAAGATATTCCTTTTTTGTTTTGTATTGTTTGGTCAAATTATTGGGGACACGTGCCCACCATGCCCCCGTAGCACCACTTGTAATATATTTTGTTTCTGACTTATAATGTTTAACACAAGTCTTGTGTAGTAATGATTGGACTACTTGGGGGGGGGGGGGGGGGGGGGCAAACCTATAGATGTGTTTCTTTATTTTCAAAATATATATTTATTGATTGATTGATTGATTTTTTTTTGGGGGGGGGGGGGTGGGGCCGTGGGGGGGGGGGGGGGAGCAGGTGCCCCAGTTCTCCTCCCCCGCAACTACGCCACAGTGATGATTATATAAACTACTTACCGGTTAACGAATTGATGAGTCTGGTTGGCAATGACCCGTTGGTCTAGCTGCAGTGGGGGATTGTCATCATCGATATCGATGGGCTCCACCTTCACGGTGTTGTCCGAGAGGCACGTCACCTCCTCGTCGAGCTCGCCTAGCTCCACGTAATCGAAGTCGGCGCTACTTCCATGGGCGGACGCACTCGACGACCCTGGATCGCCGTGCGCGTTCTGCAGCACGCCGTTCCTCGTCTCAAGCACCGTCGCCTCTTCCTCGAGCAGCGGCACGAACTCCGTGATGGCCTTCGTATCGGCCTCGAGCCCGAGGTCGTTGATGTCGACCACGGTGTGATTCTCGCGGTCGGGCACCCATCCCATCTGCTCGTCGTTGAGCGTCCGGATGCGTCCACGCTTCGCTGCCTCTACCTTCGTGCGCACCTCCACGCGCGCGCGGTGCTTCATCCGTCGCCACAGTTCCCGGATGTCTTTGGCGCTAGCCGTGTGGCGTTCGGGGTAGAGTTCGATGAACTGTGTCTGGATGTTGACCCACGCCTCTTTCTTCGTCTCATTCATCGAACCGTCGTTCATGTGCGAGTCGACGAGCCTGATTCGAGGTCGTAGGATCTTGAGTAAGTCCAGGCGCTCCTCCAGTGAGAAGCTCGCATTGCGAGGCTTGTGATTGTCCCTTTTCACTGATTGATTCATCACTGAAAATAGGGTGAAAATAATGTCTCTGTCTAATTGAAATTGTGAAAATAGACCGTTATCGATTATAAATCTCTATATTATAGAGTTTGTGAGTTAATTGAAACACTTCACCTGCATTATATTTCAAAACGAAGGTGATCAAAAACTATTCAAAGAATATATTTCTCAAAACTGAAATTTTGTGATTAGAATAATATTCCCCATGGATTATAACAGAACGCTCAGTCTATAGGACGCATGTAACGAAAAATCGACCATAAACTATACTGCGCGGGCTCAATGCTGTTGTGATGTGCACTCTACCAAGAGGATACACACTGCAAAAAATGGCTGAAAAATCGTTTCGTGATATGTCCGTCCTCAAAAGTCAGATTGAAACTGTTATGTCTGCATCCATGCATCCTTTTATGTAATGGTCGATCAAATGAAATTCAGCTTTAATTGCGAGTTAGATTCACGCAAAAACATGACATATGCAACTTAAAATCAAAGACGAAATTTCCCAGACATTTAAAAACACAACATGCCTGTTTTTCCTTTCTCCGTATGCACACATAGCCTACGTAAAACACACATAGTGGAAAAGTATATCGTCATATGGGTTCATCAGCACACACTGTATGCACCCACACACACTTGTTTAGAGCGGTGCGGAAAATGGCTAGTGTACCCTGCCAGAACTGCGTTTTACGAGCATGCCAATTTTTAATAAGCACCCCGGAATACGGCAGTGTTGGAGTCATAATTCTATGGTGTAGACTATAATGTACTGTGTGTGTGCGCGCTGTAATATATTGCCACAGACCGTAGAAAATGAGCATACCTTCCAAATATGCATGCTATTTTTCCAGGTCATGATTAGAGAGAGGGAGAGAGCTAAGGCCTCCTTCGACAGCTCTGATCTGAGGGCGGGGCGTGGAGAGAATCTAGAAGTGGCGTAGTAAGGTTATTTTTTGTATTGGGGGTGGGGGGGGGGGGGGGGGGATTTTGGGCCTTTTTGGGGGTAATGTTCACAGGGGACATTTTTAGTTAGTGGTAGGGTTGCAGAAGGGCCGTAATGAGAATGATATACTTTTCTTTTTTTGCGGGGGGGGGGGGGGGGGGGGAGTGGGGTGTGTGCGAGAACATTTCGGGGAATATTTATATGCCATGAAAAAATACCGGAAGAGACTGTGGAATTACAGTATGATCACTAACAGGAACCAGTTATTTTACACGAAGCTATAAAATAACAAGGTCTGACGTAAAATAACGGGGAGTCCTATATAGTATCCTTTTTTGTTGTCGGTTTTTACCATGGAAGTAGGAGTTTTACCAAGTGAGTGTAATATAGTGTCATATTATTTGAAAAGAGTATTGGGTGGATGGTCGGGTAGCTAACAACGTTTGATATGGGCCCATTTTGATTAAAGGAGAAGATTCCCCACCTACAATTTACTTTTGATTATGTTCTCTACACATTAAAACATAATTTCATGCAAATATGTCCAACGTTTGCCCTCTGAGCAAAGAAGGGGCATCATTCAAAGTCAATCGCTGTATGGGCTAACCCCATTCATCGCGTACAGCATGGAGGCTGCCAATAGGGAGTTTTCGCTTATGTGAACGAGAACGAGTTTCCCGTCCTAGAACGACCGTTTCAGGGTGGCCAAGAAATAACGGAACGGGGTATTTGCCATTGTGATAATATGTTCACTGGATAGATAATCTTTTTAAAAGAAATTCGTTATTCCGAACACCCAAACAAAAACATTACTGTTGATGATATCAAAGTTCTTTTTAAAAGATTATCTATCCAGTGAACCTAGTCTGTATATTTCTTTATAATGGAAAGTACCCCGTTCCGTTATTTCTGGGCCACCCTGTATAAGCAAATAATATGCGTATGACGTAATAGTCCACGTTGGCACTGTTTAACAATAGTAACTAGGTCCGGTAAGCTCCGGCATACTTATCTTGCCGAACCTAGTTACTATTGTTAAGTTTGCCAACGGGGAGTCTATACGTCATACGAATATTATTTGCATACATCACAGAAGCGGTCTATTGGATGTAGTCAACCCGTGCTGTTCACTGTCCTGTTCGCTGCCTTTGAACCATTTTCGTTTTTAGTTAACGCGCGTTCACAATGACGTCGTTCCCTTCTACACACAATCATGACAAACACTCACACACACCTTACACTTTCAAACATACACATGCGCAAACACACGACCCGACTGAATTATTCAAACTCCAACACAGACACACACACACATACACGCATTCAATCACACAAAACACACACACACTTACACACACGTATACTCACACGCACAAACATCCACTCCCGCACGCACGCACGCACTCGCACTCAAACAAACAACAATGCACACAAACACCCCACACATGCGCTCACACAAACACAAACCCTTACACACGCGTATACACACAAACACAACATTAATAAAACTCCCACACATACGCATACAGATACACAACACACACCCACACAAACACATGAATGCACACTCACAAATGCACACAAACACCCACAAACGCACATCCACATAAACACAAACACACGCACGCACACTCATCCACGCGAGCACTCAAACAAACACAAACACACGCACACACTCAAACAAAAACCCATACCCGTACACATACGCAGATACACACACGCACGCATGCACTCGCATTCCAACAAACACAAACACACACATATACACTCACAAACACACACACACGCACAAATGCGCACACACGTACACAAAGCCACACACGCACACATTCAAACACACACGCATACACCAGTTACATAATCCACCACACATACACATACACACGTATAAAACACACACACACACAAATATACATGTTGATACTTCTCTGATTACGTAATTCTGAAGACGGTGCACTGGATTTTCCGACGAACCTGAAATCGGGCATGAACTAGTGCTCAGATTGGCCAGACGACGAGAGAGAACGTAAGTGACGTAATTTCTCGCCTAAATGACGTCATTTCTTCTAGTAGGGGCCACAAATATGGGTGTTCACTGCAGTTTGGGGTACAATTGTTTTACTTGGCATACAAACTCCTTGGATCAAAAGAAGAAAATTTATCCAAAGAGACACTCTGTATATCAATTATGGAAATTAGGCCTAATTTGCATAGATACAGAGTGTCTCTTTTGACGAATTTTCTTTTTTTGATCCAAGGAGTATGTATGCCAAGTAAAACAATCGTACCCCAAAATGCAGTCATGGACCCCTTAACCACCCCACTACTCGTCGTCTTCAGGTTTGCGAAAATACCGTATTATATGTTTTAAAACCCAGATTTTTAATTGTTTGCGCTAAAATGTTATACGTCGTACCCGAACTAACAAGCTCGGGCTCTTTTTGTTAGCTCTCCCAGCTCGCAGGGATTGTGCACAAACACAAAAGAGTAGTTCGTGCTTGACGGTGCCGATGCTAGGAATTATTTCGGGGGGGGGGGGGGGGGGGGGGGCTTGGATTTTCAGTTTTTCACATGACAAGCAAAACAAAACAAAAATAAATGGCCTAAATATCGTAATATTATAACCGAAAATATTAAACGGGTATTAATAGTACAGTTTTTGTAAGGCTGAGCTTTAGTAACCAAAACCTGCACAATAACATTAAAAACTAATAGTTATAACTCCACCATGCTCGAAAGGTATAGAAAATTACAAACGACTACGGTACCGGTAAGTAAAAAGCCTGTTATCATTAAAAAAAGAGCCATTAAAACAAAAGAGGGCGCTCTCTGGAAAAGCATTGGTTTCAACCATATTTTATACAAACTTATTCATGTGATGTAAGCATTTTAAAAATAAAAACAAAAAATCATCGAATAAATCTGGGCCTCAGATTTATTCAGATCGGATATATTTATTGATATTTCAGCCGTTTCTAAACCGATTTTGATCAAATAAAGTTTATTCTGCCATTAATATTGTATGCTCTTTCAAATGTTACACTGAGTTTTTCATTATCTCACAAACAAATTATTTCGTGCAGCGCCCTCTATACCAAAACGGAACTACCCCTTTAATTCTTACAAGATGTAGGCATGTTTTCAGTGGATGTGTGTGAGGGTGTCTGTGCACGCGTGTGTGTGTGTGTATGTAAGTGCTTGTATGGGTGTTGTTTTTTTTTGGGGGGGGGGGAGAATGTTTTTTATCTCCTATTTTCCCCTTTTTATGTTCATGCTTTCTTCATGCATGCATGTTTCATGCTTTATTTGATGTAAATAGTAAAAGTTCATTTGTATTATTTAGATGTGAATGTAAAATCATATTCTATATAAGTATGTTAACATGCAGATTATTTTATGTACTGATTTTGTTATTGTTTGTTATTGTTATTTTGTTATTGTTTGTGAAAAGCAATGGAGAAAATAAATATCATTGAAACAAAAAAATTACATGATCTCGGCCTAAAATTGTTATATATTAACCTTCAAAATATATGTTTTTGGTTTTCCATTTTCTCCCTTGAACTTTGTATTTTCCTTGGGGGCACCTGGGGGGGGGGGGGGGGGGCACACACACTATTCGAGTAGGCACACTTTATGTTTTTTCTTCTTTTTCCCACAGATTACCCCCTTATGTTTTTATTGTTATTGTCATTGTTCCCCCGTTGTCGCGTCATTGTGTGTAATGACTGTTTTATTTTATACATATAGGGTCTTTTGCCTTAGACTTGGTGCATTTTATACATAGCATGTCACAATACTTTATCCACAATTCATTTCACCACATAATCTCACCACCATTTATCCATGTAGTCAATTTCACCGCTGATAGATGGCATTGTCCGTCATTGGAGGAAGGGGGGCTGGGACAAAACTGCTACAAGGGGGCGTTTCCATGATGAATGCGATCTTTTTCTATGTCAAAGAATAAGCAAACTATTTTTGAAATAGTAAGCATCATTAAAGGTAGACTTGAGTATTGGTACTTCCCGAAATGCCCCTTGACACTAAACTGGTTGGTTTTAATTCCATTTGAATTAAGTTCCTTGAATAAAACATGTAAAATGAGAATCATCTCCTTTCAAATGCTCTCATACTTGAACAATTAGATTTCAAGATATTTAATTCATAAGTCTACCGGCCGGGGGACATTTTGACTTTTTAGAAAAATACAAAAATGCTTATAGATTACTTTGAAAAAAAATCTAAATAGGTTTTTAAATAGTTCGTGATGATATCTCTATTGAATCATTATTTTAACAAAACATAAAATGCACAATTTTGTATGAAAAAATGGCTTAAACCAATGAGTTTTTAGAGAGCGCCCTCTTGAGTGGTAACGGCTCTTTTTTTCTTCTATTTAATGATAACAGGGTTTTTAATTAGTTGTTTGTAATTGTGTATACCTTTCGAGCATGGTGGAGTTATAACTATTAGTTTGTACCGTAATGATGCAGGTTTTGGTTACTAAAGTTAAGTTTGACCAATACTCAACTATCCATTTAAAATGGAATTGAAAAGGAAACACGGATCGTTAATCTGTTAACTCTTGTCCTCACACGCCAGACGAAGTCAAACATGGAATGGGGTGAGGGAATGGGGGCTGGCCTGGGACAGAACTGCTAAAAAGGGGGCGTTTTCCATTGTGATTTTAAGTGTCTTCATAAACCCCGTTTATTACGATGATTATATAATGGTGTTGAACACATCCCCCTGCGCTTGATAAATCTCTGCAATGTTCATGATGAACTTACGCATACTAGAATACGTGGCAAATTGTCTCAATGACCAGAACAAAATACGGAAGACAAACAGAGAGGGTTTGCATAAAATAAATCACTTTATAATAAGCGCGTCACTCAAACAAGCACTTTCTATTCAACGCTCTGCAAATATTATATAGAGCTCGGGACGGGTTACATAATAGTCGTCTCTTCCAACCAACTCCTTTACTATCACTATTGGCGCACCTATATCTACCACACCTTCATTAAATAACATTTTCACGTACTCTCTGCAGAATATTCAGCTATAAAGCCATTGTCAGTTTGTATATTACCGTACCTTCATGAGATTTCATTGACATCATTGCCCGGATGCGGTGGTCAATCGGACTTACATTATAATATCATCTTCATCTAATAGCTGATAGTATACCACATCGGTGAAAGATGACTTCTTACTCAGTGGATATAAACGAGCAGAGAATGGAACTATAAAGTCGAATTTAGATGCTCTCAGTTGTCTTTCTTTATCGCATTCGTGATTATTCACGTCTTGAGCAAAAGAAATTAACGACGACGACGTTGACGTGGTGGGACAATGATTGCGAGTTGTGATGTTGATAGTCCTTAATTACTCTATTGTTCGCGGCCACTCTGGACATTACTTTATGAATTTTCGGTGAAATTGATGTATGCTAAGCCAATGTGCATCGGTGAGTAATATCATTACTGTTTTTGTTTGTATACCCATGGTAGTCAAGCCATTTAAAAATAATTTTGGCAGTTTAATTCTGATAAAAATGATGGTGACCTAACTTATATAATCAAGTATAATAGCCATGTTTTTTTGTTTAACATATAAAATAACTTTGGAAAATAATATAGATACATATTGTATTGATTGCAGAACATACAGTGTCGTTATTTCATGAAAAAAGCAATCACACAATCATTATAATTATGTTATTATTGTCACATTTGTAGGAGATCAGGGGGGGGGGGGGGGGGGGTGTTTCACAAAGATCCTAAATTGAACTTAATTCTAAGTTGGACTTAGAAACTATGGAAAGCCATACGTTTCTTTGAAACAATTATGTAAAATTTCATAAAATGTTGATTCAAATCATTCATTTTTTCTATTATAAAGGGGATTTTATGTTCCTGATGTAAAATGTATGAAAAGTCTAAGATACTTGCATTTTTGCTTTTGGATGAATTTTATTCCATGGATACAAATGGCTTTCCATAATGTTTAAGTCCAACTTAGAGATAAGTTCAACTTAGGATCTTTGTGAAACACCCCTCAGAAGTAATACTCGGCATACTTTATCGTTTGTGTGTAATAAGACAATCCGTGCTGGGGAAAAGAACGTCGATGATTAAAGCGGATCGTTGAGTTTTGGAAAAGAGAGTATAATATACAGTTTTGGTCAAACTGAATTTTCGTAACCAAAACCTGCACCATTACTTTACAAACTAACAGTTCTATTAACTCCACCATGCTCGAAAGGAATAACAAATTACAAATGACTAAGTAAAAAGCCTGTTATCATTCAAAAAGAGCCGTTAAAACTCAAGAGGGGCGCTCTCTAAAAATATCATTGGTTTCAACCATTTGAAATAAAATATCGCGCATGTGATGTTTTGTTGAAATAGGGATTAAATAGAGGGATAATCAACTATTTTAAAACCTCTTTTGTAAAATTTTGAAAAGAGAAAGCATTTTAAAAATTTGTTCAACGGCTGGTTCAAAATTATCGAATAATTGTGGGGCCCCACAATTATTACAATTGGTTGTGTTAACGGATATTTCAGCCATTTCTGAACCGATTTTGATCAAATAAAGTTTATTCTGTCAATAAAATGGTATGCTCTTTCAAATTTGACGCTCAGTTTTTCATTATCTCACAAAAAAATATTTTGTGCAGCGTCCTCTATACCAAAACTCAACGTTTTCTTTAAAGACAGCTCATTGTACTCCGGGTACTCATGTAGATTAAGCTAGGCTACAGTTATGAATTAGAAGAGTAGTATGACCGCTGACCACTATAACCTTTCTACAAAATATATATGTATATACGTATTTACAATCAATATACAATTTTCTCTCGTGCCGTACTCACCGACAACTATGAAGTGACAATTAAATATATAAAGTGCCCTTTTTGCAGTCATCTTCAAGTTCAGTAAAAAAAAATATATAAACCAGAATGGTTTACTATGCATATTAAGTCGGTGAAATCTTAAAGTTCACAGTGATAAGTAAATTCAAATAATTCCATTAAAATTATATTTCCATGTTTCTTTCATAATATGATACAATAATCTCGCAACTTTTGAACTTTGGCTTGCAAAAGGTGGACAGTTTCGTTAAAGGAAATGCCGTCAACTGGTAAACGGAGCAGCTCAAGGAAACGTCTTTTCCCCATATTGTCGGCTACGCCCCACCGTGACATGGCCCCGTGGTACGGCGCCCCCACTCACACCACGCTATGCAACTTGCTAGCAGCGTTCATCGGCGGTCAGATTCTACTCACGGCCGTCTTCATTTTGAGATCAGCGCCCCCTTGCGATTGCCGCTGCCAATGGCAGCCTGACGTTGGGAACGATGAGGGGAAATATGGTAAGTGGAATGAAATGTGGCATGGAAGCCAATCTAGAAATAAATAAATTAGTTATCGATGATAATATCATTAAAGGGGTAGTAGTAACCAAAACCTGCACAGTAACATTACAAACTAATAGTTATAACTCCACCATGCTCGAAAGGTATACAAAATTACAAATGACTCAGTAAAAAGCCTGTTATCATTAAAAAAAGAGCCATTAAAGCAAAAGAGGGCGCTCTCTAAAAAAGAATTGGTTTCAACCATTATTCATACAAAATAAAATTATGCATCTGATGTTTTGCTAAAATAATGATTAAATAGATCATCAACATCTATTTAAAACCGCTTTTAACATTTTTTGAAAAAGTGTAAGCATTTTTATTTTATTTTTTTAAATCATCGAATAAATTTGGGGCCCAAATGTATTACGATCGGATATGTTTATTGATATTTCAGCCATTTCTGAACCGATTTTGACCACATAAAGTGTATTCTGCCATTAAAATTGCATGTTCTTTCAAATTCGACACTCATTTTTTCATTACCTCACAAAAAAATTGTGTTGTGCAGCGCCATCTCTACCAAAACTGAACTACCCCTTTAACATACGTTCTTACTAACTAACTAACTAACTAACTAACTAACTAACTAACTAACTAACTAACTAACTAACTAACTAACTAACTAACTAAATAACTAACTAACTAACTAACTAACTAACTAACTAACCAACAAATTAACTAACTAACTAACTAACTAACTAACTAACTAACTAACTAACTAACTAACAAACCAGCTAATTGATAAATACATGGAATGAATTATGCCATATACTTGTGGAAAATAAACCAGAAATTACTAACTAACTTACTACCTAACTAATTTACTAACTATTACCTAATCAACTAAACTATCTAAGTAAGTAACTAACTAACTAACTAACTAACTAACTAACTAACTAACTAACTAACTAACTAACTAACAGATAAATTAATTAACTAACCATCCAGCTAATACATTAACTAACTAACTTAAAAAACTAGCTAACTAAGGACATAAGGGTTCTTAAATATTATAGCGCATTCTGGAATGTATGAAGTGAGGGCTGGGTCACTGTAGATTGAAGTAGTTTATTCCATTCAGAGGATGGTACGAACGAAACATTAGTTTGAGAAGGCCTCGGACTTTGTGTGTTGCTGCCTTGAATAATATTCCAATACAAATTTTTTTTTTTGCAGAAAGGAGCTTAGAAACATCCACAAAACTGGCCCAGATCGCAATTAGAATGGACATGGATGAATACGGAGAAACAGAGGCGAGTCTTGAGCACAAAGTTATTGTGAAGGAGGATCCCGAGCCAGTGGGTAAGTCGTCATCACGATAATTATGGTTAAAGGGATCTATTATTAAACTTTGTTAACATGTGCAAAAACTGTCAAATTGTTAATATAATGTGTATTTCTGTTACGATGTGTGAAAATCCCATTGTAAATTAATGTCATATGACCGAGCATCTTGCATTGTCATACACGTTCTAATTCAAACAAGTACTGAACAGTATACGATTGTTTTGACATTCTTATTTTTAAAGATACTATTATGTTCATATTTTCATTGTTATTATAATAATCATATGGAAATATTGTTTGACCATTATCATGATTTTTGTTACACAAATAAATTATATTTCCTTATTGATTACAAAAACACAAATATTTTTTATAACGGGACTCACGAATGAAATATGGAAAAATATTAATATGGAGTTTTTTTTGTTTATTCTATACAGATACATTTTTCAGTAAAACGGAAAAGACAAAATCAGCTGAAATGGATGTATTCAATACAAGAAATGAAACGGATGAAGTAGTGGCGGACTTATCAGAAGGGAACGTTAAACATGCTATTGAGGTTGAAGATGTTGAACGAGATTTGGAACCCACGAAACATTTAGCGCTCGAAAGTGTGATTACAACCACTACTAGACCCATTAATGAAACAAAAAACAAAAATATGTTTTTGACAGAGTTACAAAGACAACCAGAAGGTATTCTGGAGAAAGAGCTGGTCAATGTAAAAATAGGTTCCACGAGAAAAGAACTTGAAAGCCACGAGGGTTTAGCCCGAGGTCTTCCGACGCCGTTTACTATATTGACGACCACGAACACTGCCTTCAGTGACCTGACGGAGAACTGGTTAGAGAGCATCCGGCGTCTCGAAGTGCCCTTCAACATCACTCTCATCGCCGAGGACTCGGGAGCCTTCGTCCACTTCATGAACCGCAAGTCCAAGCTGGAGTCATCTGGCCTCTTGAAGATTACCCTCAAGTACACGGACCAGAACGCGAGTCGCCCGAACGCGCTAGGATTCTACACCAAGGACTACATCCAACTTGTTGGAAAGCGCCCTCACTACATCCTGGACATCCTGAGCCAGGGGACGAGCGTGCTTTTCGCTGATGCCGACGCCGTGTGGTTGAAGGACCCCACACCGTTGATAACGAAGAGTTACAGTAACTACGACGTGTGGGTGGCGCTTGGAGAGGGTGGGGAGATCCCGTGTCCCTGCTTCATGTTCATCAAGCCGACGCCGAGGGCCATTGCGATGGTCAAGACGTGGCAGGAACGCATCGACGAACAGCTGGAGTCCACCAAACCCGAGAACGACCAGGTTTCCTTAGCAACGGTGATGCACAACCACGTGAAATACCGGAGACTGAGGGTGAGGAAGCTGGACATGACGGCCTTCCCGACCGGCCAGTCCATGTTCCTCACCAAGGGCTGGTACGCAACGCACAGGGACGAGATCTACGTGGTCCATGCCAACAAGGTCGGAGGTCACGCCAAGAAGAAGTTCGTCCTGAAGTGGAAGAAGCTCTGGTACCTGCCAAAGAATGTTACTAAAAGTTAGGCGTAATCTGATTCTATCCAGTCATGGGTCTGGGTTAGGGTTAACTCTGGTACCTGTAAAATAATAATGAACAGTTATGCGCAATCACGGTCAATCCAGATTGGGAGTTGGGGGGGGGGGGGGGGGGGCGGGTACGTGCGGGCGAGCGGGCAAAGAAGATGGGCAGTGTTTCTCATGAGGGATGTACTTTGTACTGATGATTTTCTAAAGGCACGATAATATGAAAGGTGGCATATGTAGCATTGAGGGACATAATTAACACCTTCGCCTGTATAAATTCGGATTAATTGAAGAATTATTGTAAAACACGGGCATATCTTAATTGTATAAATGTGGCATTAAACAAAATGTTTTCATTATCATGATACTGTTGATCCAGCTGCTTAAGTTTGTTTTTATTATTGCAAGACAAGTCAAGAATTACATTAGGGACTACTGCTTTATAATGATATTGTTTATGTTTGATGCCATCATTTGTGTATAATAGATGTCTACTTCGTTACCTGCACGTAGTAACCGGATGAGCATCACAAGTTGCCATGGTAACGTGGAATGCATGCATGTATATGGAAAATAGGACGAAAGATTTGCGATTCACGTTATAATTTATGAGGGATTACATTCATGGTTTTAAATGTATATATTGTTACTTGCGGGATGATAATTCATCCTTCATCATTATTGTATCCGAAATTATGGTTCATTGTGATCGAATTGCTCGTGCAAGAGCGAATTGAATACTGTCGCGATTTTCTGTAGTACATTACTCATCAAATTGCTGTCCTATATTACTTAAGTAAGCGCAAACAGCGCTGTTTTAAAATATCTTCATGCATGTACATGTTTTTGTATTTGAAACAAATCCTTTCATCTAGTTTACCAAAGGCAAAGGGGAACAATTATCCATAATAATGCTTATCCAGTCAGTTGGGAGGTCACTCACAACATGACTGGCTACGCACTCGCGTCCCAAACAAGTGTCGAAAGGGTATCGATTTCAGCTTTACGGCGTCGTCGAAGTTTTCCTTAAAAAAGGGGTGGTTTTTAGTACTCATCGCACTGAAGGGTTCCTTCAACAGAAAAAAACAACACAAAAAGGGTACCTTTTCAGGTACCCAGCAGGTTTTCAAAGCATTACGCCATTTAGGCATGTTAGGGGTGTACACTTAAAAAGGAGCGATACGCCATTTAGGGTCCATTTCAGAGGTAGATGGACACGGGTTGGTAGCACTTTTGTGTGAGAGTGACCCCCCCGGGTGTGCAGCTAAGTAGACAATTTTGCATAAAGCTAAGATGTTAACAGGATTCAGTTAAACAATTTGTTTGATTACATTGGCTGTATTAACATGATGAATTATGACTTTACTTTTGTAAATCACTCGATTGTATTTTATTTGTCAAGCTTTGATCTTATGAAAATGGATAAATAAATAAAAATTGACAAATTTCTAGTAACATTTAATTAAATACGATAGTCACCTCAATGGGCAGTCATGTTTCTAAAAAAAAAGATACGCAGCCATGTTGTTCTTTATACCTCAGTCACATTTGCTCTTCGGCTAGGATACGGCGGCCGTACACCCCGAAATCTAGAGATACGTGCAGCGGCCGCAGAGGATCTGCGGTGGCCTCAGGGCCACTCCCTATATTTTACAGGCCGCAGGGGTCGCCGTGGGATTATAGCGCGGAGTTTATAACTTGTTTCATTTCAAGGTTCGCGGTAGCAATTAGACACGCCGTAGCCATGCCGTACATGGTTCTACGGCGACCATATGTCGTGCGTACGATGGCCTTGCGTTTGCCCTGCGGCTGCCCTAGGGTCTTATGAATTACAATTGACTTTTGCGAACCCCCAAAAATTGTGGCGCCCACATGTATGTAGCGAACCCCTCCTTTACTCCAGGGCGGTGTTTCACAAAGATCCTATTAAGTTGAACCAAGGAGGTACTATAGTACCTCCTTGGATGAACTTAACTCTAAGTTGGACTTATCTATTATGAAAAGCCATGTGTAGCCGTAGAATAAAATATATTCAATACCAAGAATGCAAGTATTTTAGACTGTCATAAATTTTACATCCAAAACATGGAATCATCTTGATAATAGAAAATATTAATGATTTAAATCAACATTTTATGCCTTTAAAAAAAGGACTTTTAAAACAATTTTTCAAAGAAACTAATGGCTTTCCATACTTTTTTAGTCCAACTTAGAGATAAGTTCAACTTAGGATCTTTGTGAAACACCCCCCAGGTATGTAGCGGTAGCGTCAGTCTGGCCGCACGGTCGCCGTATGGTCCCCCTGCGGCTGCCTTGCGGGCGGCTTGCGGCTACCTTGCGTCTGCCTTGGTATTTGTCTAAAATCTACGACCACCGCAGGGACGCCCTAGGCAACCGTGCGTCATCACTTCAAAGGCCATATGGCAGCCACAGGTTTTCTTTCTCCACATATTCAAAATACGCCGTGCGGCTATCTAATAACAAATGTGACTACTATACAGTATGTGATCGTGGAGATGTTGCGGCGGCTCTATTATTGCTATTGGCCGTAGATATTTTAGACCGCACGGCCGCCGCGGCAAATGTGACTGAGGTATAAATAATGTTTTTAATTGTGGCAGTTCGATTACAGTCAAACCTGTCTTAATGGCCACCTGTCTATAGCAGCCAACCTGCCTAAATTGGCCACCAAAATTGTTCCCTTGCAGAGAAAATCAATGTTATGGAACCTGTGTATAGAGGTCACATGTTGCCATTTTCCTCGTTTCCCCTACATAGGTGGTCACTGCACGCATGTTTGACTGTACATATCGTGTTACTACTTCGTCTTTTAACTTCGACTTCCATTAATACTTGTTGCTCCTCTTACATTACATTACACAAAAGTTGAATTACATTGATTTTTGTCATTTATTTAATTATGAATATTAACAAAGATGGACTAATGCAGATTTAAAATGCAATGTAAAGTGCTTATAGTGTATTATACCTTATTTTATATACCCTTATACACATACATATACACACAAACACATACACACCCACACACACACACACACACACGCACACGCACACACGCACACACACACACACACACACACATACATACATACGCGCGCACACACACACACACACACACACACACACACACACACACACACACACACACACACACACACACACACACACACACACACACACACACACACACACACACACACACACACACACACAACACACACACACACACACACATACACACACACACACACACACACACACACACACACACACACACTAATATACACTCATGCACGGCTTCAATGAATAATACATTAATTTAAGTGTCTCAAAACCTAACTACAAACGACGATAGAAGCATGTTAATGCCAATAATTACTAAGTCCGGTCATTACAAATGTACTGATGAAGTAGATTGGATTCATCCAGGAAAGAGCTCATACAGGCAAAATAAAATTAAAGGGACTTAGTAACATTGTCCAAATCCTCAAAATAAAATTTTAATTCTAGCGGTTCCATCATACCTTGTTGTATTCGTATTAACAATAACATCATGGGACCGGTTTCGGTTTGTCAAATTTCCCTTTTGTTACAAAGATATGTATACGATTGAAGTATTCATATAAGAAAACTCACCCGGAGTTTTTCTTACCGTGTACAAAGTGAGTGAAGTGAGTCAGTGAATATCACTTTGCATTTTCGCTCATTACTTGGCCATGCAATGTCCATTTGACTTGAAATTTTCACACAATACCCTGTGGACATATGAGATAACAACAATATACATTGCATCAACCCTTCATCACTTTTTTCACATGTCAACAAAGTTACTAGATCCCTTTAAACCTTCTGCACCGGATTTACTATTTTGAGTGGAACAGTTTCACGACCTTTCTGGTATCTTAGAAATACAAGTATTGGGTTTTAATTTTGCTTCCCTAGTTTGGGCTCAACTGTAGTGAACATTTTTTGATTTATTATCTACGAAGAGCACTTCATCCAAGCGTGATATATGACAACCAAAATTAATGCTGACGATTTGATCGTAACATTCTGGCTTTTCCTCCGTTGTTTATCTTTATATATTTCAACTCTACCGCACGGCGTCATGACATAAACATATTTTGAAGGCGGAGCCATGCACTTCACAGAATCATTAAAGGGCAATGAAACCCAAGCAAAATGTTGCTGTCATAGTCTTGAAGAGATTAAGAAGAATAATCTCTGAAAGTTAGAGCATAATCGGGTAAGAAACAAGAAAACTACGGCTCTTTGAAGATGTCCATTTATTCCTATGGGGAACTCAAATTGGCAACGCACTCTGATAAGTGTGTGGACAACTCCCCATATGTTTTGTACACAAATGTTCCCATTTTTACAGTTTTCTTCATAGTCAGATTTTTCCATTCCCCCAACTCATGATATGTTATGTATAAAAGCATTCTACAAAACATATGTTGAACTCGAACGAAGGGCAAACATACATTTTGAAAAAATTTAACAAAACTGAAATTTTGTATACAAAATGTATGGGGAGTTGTCCACAACTTTGCCAGAGTGCATTGCCAATTTGAGTCACTCAAAGAAATATATGGCTCTATTCAAAAAGCCATAGTTTTCTTATTTCTTGACCGATTGTGCTCAAATTTTCAGACACTATTCATTATATTTAGTGTCTTATAGTGCATACAACAATTTGTCTGGATTTCATTGTCCTTTAAAGGGATCGTGTAACCTTGTTGACACGTGCAAAAAAATGATGAATGGTTGATACAATTTGTATTTCTGTGATCTGATAACTATGTGCACTGAGTGAAAATTTCCATGGTAAATGAATGTCATAATTAGGGCCGAGTAATGAGTGAAAATGCAAGGTGATATTCGCTAACTCATTGTACTGACTTTGTACACAGTTATATTTATCCAGCAGATAATTATAAATCTCAACACTTCAAGCATTACATGAAAGCATTACAGAAATTTGGAAAAGCGACAGCGCTGTTCCATAGTAATAATAATAATACGTGCAGCTTATTATAGCGCATTATAACCAAACTGGTTCCCTATATGCACTTTACATTAATATTTACAACATTATTCAAAAGTATACAGTCAGTTATACATAAACAAAAAACACGAAACTAATTAGATCTAAACAAGTGGGTCTTAAGTACAGTTTATTATACGAATACAATGAGGCATGTGTGAACCGCAAGAGTTCCAAGTAAGTTTGGAGGATTTTGACAATGTTACTAGATCCTTCTAATCCATAAAATGTATTAAAAACCCGTTCAAGGCACGTAAATGTGGGATGGAAAATTCATCTTTCACCATAATGGTTCTTTATTTTCAAGGGGGAGCCACTGTAGCTAAAGCCGTAGTACTGATTTTTATAATCGATTCAGTGATACTTCATCACAATCAACATAAATGTGAATAGTTTGGTGCAAATGTGCAACATCGAAAACATATATGGAAAGAATTGCAATCTATTATTTATAATAGAGTAGCAATAAATTGCAAGTCAGAAATTATGCACATTCAAATCAATCAGATTTGCGCATTTATAGCCACATGATTTGACTTGCAATAAGTTGCAACTCTACAATGGATCGATTGCCACACTTTCTGCAAAGGCGCCATGATCTATATAGTACTAATTAAAAGCACGCATACATTATAATTTGCATGCACATAATATAGATCATGAGATGTTGCATGCATGGTTACGATCCACTGTGTTTTCTTAATTTTTGACGTAGATACCACCATTTTTTGTGAAGAAGCATTTCTCGTTTCGTTTTAAAATTTGGAATGGCCCCGAGATGAACAACATGAACTTTGTCTTTGTGCGCTAGATACCAGCCATCAGTCCGAAACACAGTCTCTTCAGGCGGTATATAATTTGAATTTAAATTGCAGTTACGTGTGTTGTCTGTTGACCGATCATAAGCCTTCGCCATCAATAGAGAGGTCAACGTGGTTCCATTCACAGCGTCGTCGTCATATTCCATTGCAACCCTTTTCATGATCGATTCTACGAGTGAAATCGTCTTCGCTCGTGATTTAATGAAGGAAAATCTTGGCGAACTTGCGGTCTGATTGGTGATATTATTTGACAACTGTACCGATATGAAATCACATTTCTCGTACATATCCCATACCAAGGGCAACGGGTCTCGAAGCCAAACTGACTGCGTATCAACCAGAACAACATCGCGGCCACCCTTGAGAAAACCCAGCACTAACTTGAGTTCCGCCAAATATTGGTTTATGGAACTGGATATGTAGGTTCCATTTAAAGTTGGAGTACTGAAAACGTCGAAGATTTTCAGCTGCGCGTTCTGCATCCGACGTGAGCCTTTTTGCCGCTTCGTCAAAATCTCGTAAGCCGTGCCGTCGCGCGCTAAAAGCGCGACGTCATAGTTCAGATGTAATCTCCGCACGCTTTCGTACCAGTTGAGCGTGATGTCGAGATCAGCTGAGCGCGCCGAACCAATGATCGTGAAGTTCGCTCTGTTGCCATGGTTACTTTGCGCGTATGCCTCTGCGGTGTTCCTGAGCGTTGATATGGACTTGTGCTCGTTGTCCGTTGCGTTGTCTGACAAGCGATGTTGGTTCCCATGGTGATTTGAGTGAGCTGATATTGTCCTGGGTTGTGCGTCTACTTCGTATACCACGATGACATGTTGATCTGGCAACACAAAGTTACGGAAGTAGAAATTGTTATCTAATTATAGAACAAAACCAAATTACAAAAGATTATCACAATTTTGTGTATAATACATATATAAATTATATAAGTATAATACATTATTACAAATATGAAAGTGATAATAAGTAAGGGCATAATTCAGTTTCATGTACAATGTATAGATAACGAGTCTCTTACATTTTGAGTAGCAGGTTTTTATCGTCCACAAGAAGAACAACGACAACAGGAAGACTTGTCCGATGGTGAGAGCGCTGAGCAGGAAATATGTCTGCGTGCATTTTCTCGCCGCTCTAGCTGACGTAGCAGAGGTGTGCTTGATGTTTCCCGCCAAAGGTTGAGATTCTGCCCCCGCGGCGTCCGCCATCATGCGTTTGCCCTCAGTACGTTGGACCATTGGACGGTTTCTTTTCGACAACCCCGAAGTTTCTCGTATTCAGCATCTAAGAAAAACTGGACTGCAAAGAGAAGAAAAACAAGAATATTATATCAGTTTGCTTCGTTTGTTATCTATAAATGCTGCAAAGTGTAAAATACATATCCATGTTACTACATTTTACCGATTAAGAAAATAAAAGATTCATCTAACGCCTATCGCATAGAAATTGTAGAAAAGATCTTTCAAGAGAAAAATATGATAGAAATCACATTTGACCCCTAAGGCTAATTGCTCATGGTGGCCATACGTTTAGAATACTTCGTTGGCGATGATGTTATACACGACGACTAGACAGTATGGTTTGATTCAGTTTAATTTGATGTAAAAGCTAGAAGCCTTCTAAAAACTATATACACACGGGGAAAGAAACCATTCAAGAATAATCTATTGTTTCGTTAAAGGGATAGTTGAGTATTGGTCAAACTTAACTTTAGTAACCAAAACCTGCACCATTACGGTACAAAGTAATAGTTATAACTTCACCATGCTCGAAAAGTATACACAATTACAAACGACTAAGTAAAACCTCTGTTATCATTAAAAAAGAGCCGTTACAACTAAAGAGGGCGCTATTTAAAAAAAAATCATTGGTTTTAGCTTTTTTCATACAAAATTGTGCATTTAATGTTTGTTGAAATAATGATTCAATAGAGATATCATCAACGACTTAAAAAAAAACCTATTCTGATTTTTTTCAAAGTAGTCTCTAAATATCGCCCGGTGATTGCCGGTGAAGAACAATTTTGAATACTAATATATTTATGGATATTTCAGCCGTTTCTGAACCGATTTTGATCAAATAACGTTTATTCTGTCATTACAATTGTATGTTATTTCGAATTTGACAGTCAGTTTTTCATTATCTCACACAAAATATCGGGGGGCACTTCGGGAAATACCAATACTCAACTCTACCTTTAATGTGAACATGGTGAATGCAGCTGTTAAAATAAGGCAATATATTACCATGATTACGTAATAAGTACTTCTGTGTGCTTCCATCGACCTGAAATACTTGTATTTAATTTGTATATAATTATAATGTTGATATATCTACACAGAGGTGATCAACGTTGCGACTGTACAACATTTTCTGTTGTAAAAAGCAGACATAAAGTGAATCTTGAATCTTTATCTCAAATTTGAAGTGGCCACAATCGCGCTATACCATGTATTTAGTTGCCATAGCAACTTTTACCGGGCAAGACCTTGGTTGGTAAAACTGTGTTCGGATATTTGTACAAAACTAAAGTTATTGAATATAAAAAAAGACTTGATCAATATCAATACACATATCAAGATGCCATTGAACCATCAAGTAATTACTACCATGAACTTGTCAATTTGGTCGACATTCAATTTTATGCAATTGTTTGCATTACTTAACATATTTTAGTAGTCATCCTTGATGAAAAGATATTTTATCAGTATGTTATTATAATATACTGATAAAATATCTTTTAATCTATGATTATAATGAACAAGATTAAAAGAAAAAAACATGAATTAGAAACAATTGACGTTGTTAACAAATTTATATGAAAACAAATATTTCTAAATAACCGGATCGCAATCCTATAACAAAACAGACATGGGATAGTATAATTCAATTACTGCATGCCCGCATTAATTATTAAAAGAAAAAACATGAATTAGAAACAATTGACGTTGTTAACAAATCGATATGAAAAAAAAATATTTCTAAAAAAACCGGGTTGCAATCCTATAACAAAACAGACATGGGATATTATTCAATTACTGCATGCCCGCATTAATTATTAAAAGACCAGAACGTCAATGACGTAGCGCTCATCCGGCATCTCGCAACATCAAATATCGCAAATTTCATGTGGTACACTTTTCAACTGGTCAAAAAATAAAAATTTGATGCCCTGGAAGGGACATAAAAATAAAAAATAAAACAATTAGAGTGAAAAAAATATAAATTTTACGCCCCGGAAAGGACATGGGGGAAAAAAAAAAAAAATAAAAAATAAAATAAATAAAATAATAAATTAAAAAAATTAATAAAAAAAAAAAAATTACCATAATTAATTAATGGAGAAAAATTTCAAAATTTTGTGTAGAAGTTTAGTGTACCGAAGTTAGCTCTACCAGATAAAGCAAACCAAATCAAAATCGGTCGAGAAATGAAGGAGAAGAAGTATTTTTGTGATTTCGAATAAATTTGCATAAATTACCATAGATAATGAATTTCATGATTCTGTGTAGAAGTTTTAAATCCCCCTCCTAGCCCTATTAGATAAACCAAACAGAATGAAAATCGGTCAAGAAATGAGGGAGAAGAAGCAATTTTTTGTTATTTTTGGAATAAATTTGCATAAATTACCATAATTAATTAATGGAGAAGAATTTCAAAATTCTGTGTATAAGTTTAGTGTACCAAAGTTAGCTCTACCAGATAAAGCAAACCAAATCAAAATCGGTCGAGAAATGAAGGAGAAGAAGCATTTTTTGTGATTTCGAATAAATTTGCATAAATTACCATAGATAATGAATTTCACGATTCTGTGTAGAAGTTTTAAATCCCCCTCCTAGCCCTATCATATGAAACAATCAGAATCAAAATCGGTTGAAAAATAACGAAGAAGAAGCATTTTGAAAACTGTGGACGGACGGACGACGGACGCCACGCCATGGCATAAGCTCATCGGGCCCTTCGGGCCGGATGAGCTAAAAAAACATGAATTAGAAACAATTGACGTTGATAACAAATTGATATGAAAACAAATATTTCTACATAACCGGATTGCAATCCTATAACAAAACAGACATGGGATAGTATTCAATTACTGCATGCCCGCATTAATTATTAAAAAAATTAAAACTTGTTTCCTCATCCTTTCTCGTATATCAACATGATCAAGCTCAATACATTTTTATTTAAATTTTCACAATATGTATGTTTCAGTTTTCCTTTCAGCATTAATACATTATTTTTAGCAATGATATAACAACGGAAACGAAAAAGGCAATATAACATAAGTAATGGCATTTCCAATTTGCAAACAACTATCATGATAAATTGGGAAATAAAAGAAATAAAGAGAATGCAGAAGACCGATAACGTATCGTATGAGCAGTGCTTGAATTATTATACCGGCCTATAAGGAGGGGAGACAGGAAGAAAGAAATATAAAACTTAACAGTTCATGCAACAAAAGGAGCACCCCCGACTTGCAGTGGTCGGACTGATTGAAGAGGCACAGGAATTAAGTATTGGAGGCGGTGTATTAGGGCACACTTTATGTATTTCTTGATTCTGTACAACATTTTCGGCATTATGTGTATAACGTTAACCGGATGAGGGGGGGGGGGGGGTGCCCCCATGCCCCCCGGCGCTGTGCCACTACCGCATTGTTATCCTACCTTAACACAATATATGTAATCCGCATGGAAACATCTTCTTAAATTTCATCTCACTTCCGGGGAAACAGGATGAACATCATTTATTGATTAAAAACGAATTCAAACAACACTGAGCTACTTAGTACTAAACCAATACCTCCTGCTTAGTAATTACAAACATGACAGAAGTACCATTCGGTTTAATAATTGCTCATATCCTTAAATAATACAATTTAAGACCTCTTTCAGGCAAGTATTGAATCCCTCTTGAAATGATTGCAATACTATGAACATTACCACTCGATGAAGGGATAAAGGATAATTTACGAGACATAACGCATAAATGTGTACAAAGAGGGAGATGGGGGGGGGGGGGGGGGGGTGCACTGCCAGGCATCCAGATTTCGAAAATGTTGGATATATTCTGACAATTTCCATCAACGAATTATTTTTAAGATTTTAGTCATTACGTTCAAATGCATACATGGAAATTCACCTGATTATATTCAAGAACTTATTAGTTTGTATAAATCATCTAGGGTCCTTCGTTCAAGTTCAAAGAATCTTTTAGTTCAGTATTCTGTTAAAACTAAGACATACGGTCAGCGGTCTTTCCAGTTTGCTGCACCTATGCTCTGGAACAAACTTCCTTACCATATTAGACAATCTGATACAGAGCATCAATTTCGAGCCAATTTAAAGGCTTTTTTGTTTGTTAATGAATTGTAAGTTTCTATTATTTTATCTTTGCTCAAATACGCTTCTATTTCTCTCTCTCTTTCATTTATGCGCACTGAGACTAATTGTAAGATTGCGCTATATAAGAAACGACTATTATTATTATTATTATTATCACATATCCGAAGTAGTTTGACTTAAAAAAAACAGGCATCCAGATTTCGAACATTTTAAATATATTCTGGCAATTTCCATCACATATATCCGAAGTAGTTTGACTAAAAACAAACAGGCATCCAGATTTCGAACATTTTTAATACATTCTGGCAATTTCCATCACATATCCGAAGTAGTTTTACTAAAAAAACATATTGTCAGGACAAAAATTGAAATTATGGTATTTAGATTTTAGTCAACAAAATAATCTATATCAAAGACACTACCCTTGTAGTGTCTTTGTCTATATATGACCGAAAATGTTATACGCCAAATCCTTGAAACATTACAACGCAACATCGTTTATAGTATATCACTGTACATAATCACATCGGGAGAGTTGCGGGAGTCCTCCCACCTCTCTGATCACATGATACAACGGTAACCATGGTAACATATATATATATAAACACTCAGTCTACACCAGTATCCAGTGTTATTTGGTCCACACAAGGGCCCACGTGAAAATCTCCTTGTATGCTCATACAAAGATAATAATTCAGTGGCTTATTACCTACGAGTACGATCTCGATGACGATTAGGTAAAATGTTGTTCTATATCAATTCATATTTCGAACTGCATTTAACATTATGTTAAATAGCCACAATATAATTATAATTACTATGATAGTAATTATAATTATATTGTGGCTATTTTTAGTACAAAAGGGAACAATTTATGCCTATCTTTTGTCATTGTAATTTTGGGGATGGGAATTATTATACCAAAATAATGAATAACCGCAATTTCATATCAATCGGACATGGGAAACGCAATATAACATGTCGATGTATGTGCGTAATAATGCACATGATCGATCTTGACGTAAACTCATGAATAAAGGCCAAATTTTTATATCATTCATTTCCTGAATTTCTAACATATGTGGTTTATAAGAAAAGAATACAATTATGTTGGTAGAAAATTCAGTAATATTCGAACATTCAGAATTATCGATGCATCGTCACATTGGTCAAAATGTGACCGATATAGCCATAATAAGGTACCGGTATATTATGTGCAGAAAATATGCCCATTTAAACCAATGCAATTAGTCACATATTCTGACTTAATCGTGTATAACGAATTAATTGCAACTTTACAATCAATTGCAACTCTTTCTGAAACGTAGAACATATTTTGTCATGTTTGTCAATAAGACAAAAGAAAAAAATGTACTCAGCGCAAACTTTTACACAGGATAGGCTTAAATATCAGATCAAGAAGGGATCGAAGTTTGTTAAAGGGACTTAGTAACATTGTCCAAATCCTAACAATCCAATTGGAATTCTAGCAGTTCCCCCATACCTTGCTGTATTCGTATTAACAATAAAAACATGTTCCAGGTTTCGGTTTTTCAAATTTCCCTTTCGTTAAAAAGATATTTACGATTGAAGTGTTCAGATGTTAAATTATCCACTGGACCGCGAAAACTGTGTACAAAGTGAGTGCAATGAGGGGGCAATTATGAGTTAGTGTATATCACTTTGAATTTGTCCTCATTGCTCGGCCATATAATGTCCATTTAACTTGAATTTTTCTCCCAGTGGACATATCAGATAACAACAATATACATTTTATCAACCAATCATAACTTTTTGCACATGTCAACAAAGTTACTAGATCCATTTCATCATTAATATATAAGTATACATATACATTACATCGTAGCTAATGTATAAGTATAGCAATACATTTGAAACAAATTAAAACATTCATACTACAGTAACCTTTCCCCCGATAATATGTCTGAAATTAACCCAACAAAAATGAATTACACTAACTTGACAATTTAATAAGATGTTAACAATGGTTTCATACTTACAAAGTAAGTTTCATACTAACTTACAAAGTAAGACAAAATAAGATGTTAACAATGGTTTCATACTTACAAAGTGACCAGGTTTCACTCAGAAAATAATTCTTCGGTTGTTTTCTTTGAACGAGTGAAAAGACAATTTTTTCTTCTTCGAGGATTACAAAAAAAGAAGATGGTTATGTTATAACGCGAGTATATTTGAAGCAAATTCTGCCAGGCTTCTCCGAGCTATCCTCGTTCCGGATCGACGGGCGGCTATTTTATTCAGTGAAGGATTCAGGAATGTATGTATCTTATTTGATTTTAACAAAAGATGGATACTGTATTTTTCGCTGGTTATTGGTGAAATTGCCCGCAACAACGCAAACAACGTTCGCTCGTTGGAAGCCCGGAAACAAAAATGCATGGTTTCGCGAGCTTACTGCAGAAGGTGTTGTACGGTTTGATGGTTTGGCGTAGCTAATTATACCATACAGGAGGGTTCACACGGGGTATAAGCCCCCCGTGTCAAACGTTGCTCCGCCTAATTCTATCCTTACTCCGATGGGGGGAAATAGAACAATTAAGTAATACATAGCACCATTTTATGTCAGTATAATGTGGTTTCATAGTTAATTAGTGTTGGCTCACACACGAGACCCCCTCTCATGCGATGCCTATACAAAGTCTTGCCCCTTTTTTGCGCCCACCCCCTCCCATCCCTCGGGTCTGCTTTACTCTTTGCTACGCCACTGGCCCAATGAAGCCGTATACGATTTGATCATAAATGCTTGTTTCTATTCCCATAATAAAAAGTGCAAATACATACATGAAAAACAAGCCATATTGAACTACAATAACAAAAACAAACACTTTCATCGTAATCGACCCATAAATCATTTTATATTCCATAATAAGTTTACGAAACTTACCATGCATAATGTGCAATATTCGGGGAAACCAAAACAAACTAGTAGAAAGATCATGAAGATACTTATGGTTCCCGGTGGTTAGTGTGCCTTATCAAAAGGTAAAATAACAAGGAAGAACATATTAAAATGAATTTTGCTCGTCCTTAAAGGGACTTAGTAACATTGTCCAAATCCTCAAAATCCAATTTAAATTCTAGCGGTTCCTAGCTCATACCTTGTTGTATTCGTATTAACAATACAAGCATGGGACAGGTTTCGGTTTTTCAAATTATCGTTAAAAAGATATTTACGATTGAAGTGCTCAGATGTTAAATTATCCACTGGACCGCGAAAACCATGTACAAAGTGAGTGCAATGAGTTAGTGAATATCAATTTGCTTTTTTGCTCATTACTCGGCCATAGAACGTCCAATTAACTAGAAATGTTCACACAACACCCAGTGGACATATCAGATAATAATAATATACATAGTATCAACCAGTCATCACTTTTTGCACATGTCAACAAAGTTACTAGATCCGGTTAGTCCTTGTTATTTTATATATAGCCTCGTGTAAAATAACAGACTCCTGTTACTGATCATACTGTAATTTCACAGTCTTTTAAAGTATTTTTTTCATGGCATATAAATGTGTCCCGAAATGTTCTCCCCCACACTCCACACGCCCCGTAATCCTACTACCCTCCTCCCCCCAAAAAGTATATCATTCTCATTACGGCCCTTCTGCAACCCTACCACTAACTAAAATATGTCCCCTGTGAACCCTTTCCCAAAAATTGGCCCCAAATGCCCCCCCCCCCCCACAAAAAAAAAACCTTTACTACGCCACTGCTAGATTCTCTCCACAATCCGTACATAAATTAAGCATCAAAATAATTATTATCAATTTAGTAAATTACATTGGAACCAAAGACTCATTTAGTTATTGCGAAAATATAACAATTAAAAAAAAGGAAGATGTATCATAATAATTCCAGTGTGGCAGTATATCTCGCAGTTGATATTGCCCGATCGAGCGGTATGATTAATTTATTAGTACATCGCAAATGAACTAGCACAATAATATCACCGATGTATATAGGCCTAATCGGCTAATGCATGTGCTCCTCAATTTGCTCTTCTAAAAAACAGACAAACACTATAATATATTGGTTTTCCCGGTCAAATTCGTCAACAAATTAGATCATTCAAATTAGAGCGGTTTTTCTTCAAGTGCTGTTCGCTATATTCATTTTCACTTTAAGAGCATTCAAATTCGTTAATAGGCATTTGATTTTGTACTCCTGTTCATTCAAATTAGTTTTTTTATCGTTAAAATTAACACTGCACAATCGTCATTCAATTTCGCGCTGGTAATGAAGAGCAAAAAATCTGTACCTCAATCGACATTCAAATTCGTATAGGCACCCGATTTCGAACATTCTAATTGGTTTAGTATTTAAATATTCCTTTTTTATATCATTTTTGCATTTGTTCTCAATTTGTATTTATCCATTGTGATGTTTCACATACTACTGTATACCCGGGGGGGGGGGGGGGGGGGGGGGTACTCAGATTATAGTAGGACGGGGGTGTGCGGCTGAGACCTCCAAACCCATACCCACATCTAAGGGTCCTTTTGCGAAAAGGGGACCCATGTCTAAGGATTTTTTTTCGCCTGCGGCGCATGTTTTGGGCGTATTTCCCGCTGCGGGGCATGTGTTTTGGCGTATTTCCCGCAAATTTTGTGGTTTTAAGTTAGCGAGCGTAGCGAGCTTGAAAATTTTTGCTATTTCACATCGGCAAACCCAAAAATCCCGTATAAAAAAGGGGAAATTTGAAAAAGGGGACCCATGTCTAAGGATTTTTTTGATGAAAAGGGGACCCATGTCTAAGGACCTTTCTTGAAAAAGTCACCCTTCCGAGCGGCACATCCCCGTATACCCAATATACGTGAGTACCCCCCCCGGGACTGTATACTACTGTGCTAATTCAAAGACATATATTCCCCAAAAGCATGACATGCATGTGAATCACAGTGATTTTCATAATGAATATAATCTCATTAATTTCAACAGTTTGTACATAATATTATTAAACAAAATAATGCATATACATGTATATCTAATCTTCATTTAATTTATCTATCAATTTCAACATTATTCATCATGTTGATTTTTCTTTGTTTTGTTTTATTAATTTCATTCAATTCAAACATCCCTTCCTATATATGTTTCAGTTCTAATTTACACAGTAAGTGTACGCCCATGACGAACTAAAATGCACACTTTTTACAAAAGCTTGCCTATTGTATTGACGAATTTGAATGCCCGAATGCCCACGACAACATTTTCCGCTCTAAATTGGATGCTCTTTGAGCGACGATTTGAATTGGATGCTCCTTTTTATTTTTTTTTTATTTTGGCCGGAATTTCCGATCGCGTGCTTTAAAAGTTAAATTGAATGACCATTTTAGTAAATCAAATGATGATCCCAATCATCCGTCAATTTCGTGCTAAATTGAATGATCGAATCGTCAGTTTGGCTGCTGTTTTTACGAATTTGACCGGGAAAACCTATAGTAACAACATGCATGCTATTATTGTGAATAAAATTAATTAACTAAATCATAAATCATACTCGTTATTATTATGTGACGTTACCGTGAACGCTAACTATAAGTTTATGACATTGGTTAGAGAGAGGGGAGAGAGAGAGAGAGAGAAGAACACACTGAAATAGATAACCAAAATATGAAAAAATAATACTTAATTTGGATATTCATGACATGCATACCATGATTCTCACGTCTGAGGTCAAAGTGCAGATTTTAATATTGACTTTGTAGGAGCATAGATAGTATATTAGCTCTTTGATTCCACTATACATTATGATTGAATCGTGCTGTAATAATTGATCAGCATGACTATGTTGATAACAGGGGATGAACAGTGGATTTACCACTATGCACATGACCACGCATTGGAAAATAATGAAAGCCGGGTTTGGGGGGGGGGGGGGGGGGGGGGGGGGGGGGGGGGGGGGGTGGGTCCTTTGTCATTGGATTGAACAAAATGGAACCGAACGCGTACTAAAATTTATAGATAGAGACTGCATGCAAATGGTTGTCATGTATGCATGTTATACGTAAATGGAGCGATAAAGAAGAGTACAGTGTAATTATTATTAGTCAGAAATATCCGCCCCTAACATGCTAGGGATTTTACTTTATTAATCTGACTTCGCACCACGGGCGTAGACATGTCATTGATACCCATTCAACTGGGGGGGGGGGGGGGGGGTGTGATCTATTCATCCACCCCCCCCCCCCCCCCCCCCCCCCCCCCCCAGTTGAATAGGTATTACGTAACTCGCTACGCCCGTGCTTTGCACTATCTCAATAGACCGCTTCTGTAATGTATGCACATACTATGCGTATGACGTAATACTCCCCGTTGGCAAGCTTAACAATAGTAACTAGGTCCGGCAAGCTAAGTTTGCCGGAGCTTGCCGGACCTAGTTACTTTTGTTAAGCTTGCCAACGGGGAGTCTGACGTCATACGCATATTATTTGCATACATTACAGAAGCGGTCTATTAATTTGAGCGATAAGTGGAACAACCGTCGGAATTATAGAGACTGATTTTTCGGTCTAAGTATATTATTATTATTATATATATGCAAGTGTTTATGTTGAGCATAATTATTCAAGATAATCGGTGAATATTATGCAGTATATTAACGCGACATGCTGCATGCATGCAGTGATCCCAGGGGTGCATTGTTATGAGCAATTATGACGAGGATCGCTGAAGCCTGTTTTTTCTGCGCATGTGTGCACGCATGAGCACCTGACACGGTCAGACGCCAGCCATGCAGGAAATCCCCAACGCAATTCGCCGGCCGGTGTTATTTATACGTACATGTATACTGTACTAAATTTATAACGCTCTAGCAATCTACGACGACTAGAATCGATTCTTAGTATACTGAATTATTATTAATGACTCTATTTCTCCTTCATGACTACATGTGCCTTTTCTATTATAGCCTCGTCAAGCGATACTAAAACTCGGATTTAGTATTAGCCTAGGCTACACGTATGTACTATGTGTTTCTGATATATACCGCTGATACTTTTCACAGTGCACAGGTCGTGTGTAATTGCAAATGCCAGACATCAGTTGCTACAGTGAATAATGCATGTATGCATTGATATTGTTGGCATTAATTGATATCTATAATCGTTATAGACACTAGAGAACGCGTCATTTTCGTACATGTGATAACATGATATTTTATAGGCCTATAGAATGCATGATATAGCCAAAGCGGGACACACCACAGCGAGGCCACCTTATATACTGGATACGGTAATACCCACATAGTTCTACATGCCGACGACGTCTTTCATCCTTTAAGATGTGCAACTGTAAGCTTCACCGATACAATGAGGTGAATATGACTGAAATAATGTTTATTATTATTTCATTATTTAATTAGTGTTTGATTTTATTTGTACAATGTCTAATCTTATTCGTAAATATATGCTATTGCAATATCTGTGAATATGTATACTCATACTGTATTACGCATACGTTAATTTATCATAAGTATCTCTATCCGTGATCAATATCATCATTGTACAATGATACTAATAATAATAACGATAATAATAATAATACTAATAATACTACTACTACTACTACTACTATAATCATAATCATAATCATAATCATAATCATAATCATAATCATGATAATGATGATAATAATCCCACCATTTACAATGTACAAATAAAATATTTGTAACATAGTAATAACATGTCTGCTGCTAGTGCTAAATGATTTTGTATATCAAATGTTTAGGAAAAGGATTATGCAACGACCACACTAATGGTGTTAATATAAATACAAAGAATAACTATAAACTATAATTAAAGAAATTTTCAAGTTTGTATTGATAACAATATTCAGAGAAGAGAAAGTATTTTTCAGTGTTTACACAAACATTTTACTATTAGGTCTGTATTGATTATACAATGTCGATCGATTCTGAAGACCAGTGTGTCAAACTTTCGTTTTGCTAAAACTTCGATTTGAGGTATTTACCAGATTTAAAATTTAAAATTGGATATAATCACTCCAAAAGGCTTTACATCAATTTTTTTATAATTTAATAGATCACTATACACATGTTCGTTTATACATGGTGCATAGATCGGTATATTTCCATTCTTATTTGTATTTAAAAAATCTATTCGCTATGAGGGGAAAATAAACGATATTATTAAATTTGTTAACATAAATTTACATAAATTCATAACCATAACGATATTGCATTTAAGAATAATGAACAATCACAACCATAGTTAAAATTATATATATTGCACATAGAGAAAACGAACGAACGAATCAATATGTTTACTATTAATCAATATATTGTTTGACAACACCATTTTCATGGTGTTCAGACGGTCATACTGGACGAAAAAAAAACCCTCTTAATTAAATTCGAGGTAATTCGTTTTCACATGCCAGGTGCCTCACATCTTCTTCGAGCCGTACATCGTGCGAGGTTATCGCTCCTGCCCCAGCAGTCTCGCATCATGTCTGGCAAGCGCCTTCCAACCCAACAACGAAGCCTTCAACTTCTGGACACACTTCCTCCCCATCCTCCCATTCATCGTTATCATCATCGACAACGTGTTCGATGACCGCGGCATTGACGACCCGTTTCAGTGGCCCCTGATCGTCTTCCTTCTCTCAGTGTGCTGCTACATGCTCGCCAGCGCCGTCGCCCACCTCTTCAACAACATGTCCGTCCGACATCGCTACGTCATGTTCTTCATCGACTACTGTGGCGTGAGCATCAATATCTTTGGTTCGTCTGTGGGTAAGTTTCTTTCTTCTCCTTCATCGGAATTCTTTTTGCTTGTCTTTCTTTCTCGATCATTGTTGGTTTCTGTTTGTATTTGTGTTGCTGTTGTTGGTTGTTATTCTGCTTCTTTGTTCTTCTCAGGCTACTCATTCATCATCATCATCAACGTCATCATCATCATCATCATCATCATCATCATCTTCAGCAGCAGTAGCAAGAGTAATAGCAGCAGCAGCAGGCATCATCATCATCACCGTCATCATCATCATCACCCTCATCAGCAGCAAAAGCAGCATCACCATCATCCTCATCATCGTCGTCATCATCGTCATCATCATCGTCATCATCATCAGTTTCATCATAATCATCATATAATATTATATTCTACTCATTCTTTCTATCCATCATCTTTTCCCGCTTCACTTCTTCTCATCATACTCCTCCTCCCCATCATACTCCCCTCCTCCCCATCATACTCCTCCTCCCCATCATACTCCTCCTCCCCATCATACTCCTCCTCCCCATCATACTACCCTCCTCCCCATCATACTCCTCCTCCCCATCATACTCCTCCTCCCCATCATACTCCCCTCCTCCTCCATGTCCTCTTTTGATATTTTACGATTATAGAGCCGAGTCATATTATTGTATTAATTTGCTGATTTGCTTCTAATGATTGAAAGACAGATATTCTAGGTCAATAAACACAATTTTGTATGAAAAAAGTATGATTGTGGGTTCTTATAATTGGCTTTGAAATTCTAATGACACAAATTCGCGAGCGAGCTTGTTCTATCCCACAATGCACCAATTTGTGACGTGCGACACTCACTATGCGCCTATCTATGTTTTTACACTGCAGCGAATGTGTTCTTTTGATCGGACCAATACAATGCTCGATCATGAATAGTTTAGTCCACGATGCGCCATTCAACCGTGACTTTGAGCATTACTACATTGTTGAACCGTTTGAAAATATTTGCCTGCCCGAAATTGTAAAACGTTTGGCTTTTATTGAAATTTGAATAGACACAAAGTCCTGTAAACGTGGTTATTGAATTTGACCGGCTATTATGAATAACACATGCAGTGATCACAATGCAGTGGCACCGGATTCAAGCCTACTCAAGAAATTGAGCAAAGTGAGGGTGCTACATGATTGTGTGCAATAAATTTAATTATTTCCTCAGAGTTAATGACATTAGAAAAATCTCTTATAAATCAACCAAAGAGAGTCAAATCCTGAAAATATTCAAGCACATCCCTAGATTTATTTCCAATATACTGTATTTTGTTTAAACTCGTCCGGAATTCTCCTTTGAGAATGAAATGCGTATTTTTCCTCAGGAGCTACTGGAATTTTCCATTTTCACTGCTCTCTTCGATAAAATAATCGTAGGCCTACTAATTTTATTTATAGCGACCATAATGTATTCTTTGAATTTGTTTTCATCATTCTCAATTATTTAGTTTGTTTATGATTCATCTATTTGTTTGTTTTCCCAGCTTTTAATGCGTACGTATTCCCTCAAGCTCAAGAGCTCCTGGAGCTGTCTACCTCCCTCTGGCCGTCCTCACCGCCTCTTCATTATATTAATCGCACTGATTTTATTTATAGCGACAATAACTATACTGAACATTTTTAACAAAATTGTATCATCATTTTGTTTATTCATGTAAAATGTTTGTTTGTTTCCTGAGCCTAATTGTGTTATTACCTCGTGAGCTCTTGGAACTGTCGCCGTTCCTTTACGGTGTCCACCTCCCTCCGTCCGTCCTCACCGCGTTCTTTGTAACATTTATTGTCTTCATAGCGATCATATTATTGCACATTTTTTAACATAACGCTATAATGTTGTCTATCAATTAATCTTTTAGTTTTATCATGTGTTTATTTATTGCATTTATCTGCTTGTACTTTGTTTCCCCAGCCTACAATGCCTACGTGTTCCCCAAAGAGCTCGTGGAACTGTCGCCGTTCCTTCACCGGGTTTACCTCCCTCTGTCCGTCCTCACTGCGTTCTTCAGTACATTCCTCGCTTCAGCCAGTCGCTTCGCCACGGGTCACATGCTCCACTACGGTCGTTTGCCTGCCTTCATGATCCCCTTCTTCTGGGGAAGGTACGTTGTGGATTTATCTATTTATATACATTTATATGTTTATTAATTTATTTGTTATTTATCTATTTAATTATGTGTTTATCAATTTATTTATATATATATATTTATATGTTTATTAATTTATTTGTTATTTATTTATTTATTTAATTATGTGTTTATCTATTTATTTATTTAATATATATTATTTATTCATTATTTCATTTGTTATTGATTCATGCATTATTTTACTTGTCTATTTTCTATTCGCTATTATTTATATATTAATTACATGATTTATATATTTATTATAACTTTTGTCTATAGTCATGTTCGTGTATATATGACGCTCATAAATCAGCCTATATATAAAATTGTCTGTGGCTATATCTTATATTTTTTCCAATAAATTATTCATCCTGATATTACGGGTACAATGCTCTGTACCTGGATTTATTCTCCATTATGAATTATGTTTTTCCCCTCTTCTATGTGCAACATATTGTTACATAATGATTCATATTTCTATCATGACTTTCTTTCCATCTTTTTGTAGCATTCCCGTGTTCTTCCGGGTCGCAATCTTCGCCTGGACCTGGCTGTCCGGTCAACCCGTGGAGGGAGCCGACGCCATGTTCTATCACGTGAGCCACTTAAGCTGGATCACGCTCGCTGCCGTGTTCTACGGGACGCGCTTTCCCGAGTGCGTCTTCCCCGGCCACTTCGATGTCATCGGTCACAGTCACCAGTTCTTCCACATCGCCATCGCCCTATGTTCGTACACGCAGTACCTCGCGCTCAAGCTGGACATCGACGCGCGAAGGGACTTCCTCATGGAGTCGTTCGGGGAGCCGACATTCGGTACAAGTTTCGGACCGTTTCTGACCGTCCTCCTGGTCAACTTCGTCATCATCTGGGCCGTCTCCTACAAATTTCTACCCTCCTCAAACGCTGACATTCTTCAAGTTAACTCAACCAAAGCCAATTAGACTGTCTTAGTACATGTTTAATAATAAGATTCTTATTTCATATGCTGCACTATTTGGTGTATGCAATCTTTAACAAATCTATTTGCAATGAAGTGTGCCTGTGTAATTCTCTTAAACCGAATTCTAATCTATGTTTAACTTATAGATAATGTATTCCATCTCCATGGGGATAATAATTATACACCAATTATATAGCGTCTAATACGAGATGATCATCATCTGATCTAAGCGCGTTATACAATACCCCGGTCATCGGAAACACTCACAGTCAATCCACACATGACGGGCACTGTCTACTCCCTTGGGGAGCAAGGCATTCTGGCACTTCTGGCAACCATAGGGCGCACTCAACGGTATATAACTAAATAACATTGCATAATATACATTCCACTGTGGATACTGCTGACAAACGCAAGGTTAAGCGTCTTTGTTCGAACTCAAGATCTCATGATTGGAAAGCGCGCTCAACCAATCTTGCCACACCACGTCCACGTGGGGATGCTTGGGGTTTGTGTATGAAGCACTTCTAGATGTTACTGTCTCGGATCATTCCCCACACGTATTCATTTTGTGTGCATTCAATTTCGCTGATTTTGTCACCGCAGCTGTATTTTGTAGTTCAAATTCGTTTTTTTTCACTTAAATTCATATAACGATCATTCGAAAACATTTTGTTTGCATTCGATTTAAAACGTGTTTCTATTTCGTAAAATTGTCATTCAATTTAAAGCAAGAAAATTCGTGATTACGTAATACCGCCTTCCGTGAATTCCGTTGGCGAAATTTAATACTGATAGCGTGCTTTTTAAATTAAATGCCATAAGTGCTAAATCACTTGACCTAAGAGCTAATTAGAATAAAGGAAATACAAATTTGAACGACACTTTTAAGCCTACAGCTTAATTTCGCGAATTTGAATGAACCGCTTATCAATACGAATGAAAAGTTTACGAAATTGGTCGGGAAAACCTACAGTCCAAATACAATGGATCAGACATTTGTGCACGGATTGTTTCATTATGAATTAATGTATCGCATTGTGTTTTGAATAGCTATGATTCTCTTCAAATACTGAATGAACAGGAGAAAAGTGTGGATATACGAACGGAATATGTCGTATCCGTACAATTTCACATGAACACTGTTGCAATAATAATCTCTCACGTTGTTGATTATCGAGGACTTAATATATTCGTACTATAATTAACATGAATGTGTGTGTCTTTGTAATATTACCTAATTGTATGCAATACTAATCAAATAGAGCGAGAAAAACAATACAGCAATACAGTCATGTATTATGTATATCAACCGTCTTTCTTTATGAATTGATTTCGAATTGTTTGGATCATCAGAAAACATGGAAAAATAAAAGGAGCCAAAATGAAATGAAGAACGAGTGAGAGAAAAGCCGGAGCTAAATAGAGAGAGGGAGAGAGAAATTGGGGGGTGGGGGCGGGGGGAGGTGTAATGAGGGTAAGAGGATCTCTTTTTCCCTGCGATTATATCGGCATATAATTGGTTATCTTTTGTAGTATTTATACTTTAAATATTGGTATTGGTATTTTTTTTCCCGGGCGCACACCGTATTAGTTGTATTATTTTCCGTTCTTAATGCGCTTAGAAACATCAGTATGAAGCGCTATATAAATATTATGTATTATTATTATTATTATATGATACACAATTTTTTGTTTACATCCATTCAACATTATTATACTAAATCGTTCACATCTCACTTATAAAACGGCAAACAAACGATGAAATAATGCAAGACTACGTATTACACGAAACAATTTCAAAAAGTAATCGGATGATTTTAATATAAACAGTGAATCTAAAAAATTAAGAATGCGTAGATAAACTTCACCACACAAACACGCACGCACGCACTTCCAATGTTTTATTCCTCCAAACTTAACATACACATGAAAAATTGTCAATCGCAATAGAATATATATAATCTAATGAACACAAAATTATTTTAAATGCATGTTTACCTTACTACACGTTAACAATCACAATAAACTGTACTATTTAATTAAATTACACTAAAAGATAGATAAACATACCTATAAAACAAATTTTAAAAATGAGGTTATTTTGGAATAAAATGATGTAACCTTGATGTAACACACATACAAACACACATTAGCACAAACACACACACACACGCACATAAATACAACGTACATCAACGCAGTAGGCCTACCACATTGTGCCGTACCACACTCGTAAAATAATCAGTCGCATGAAATGTGATTATTATTGTTCATCATATGGGGATCTGCCTTGCCCTTCACCAAGTATCCATGCCAAAGCCAGACGACCACGACCACGTTGGCTACGAGCACGGACAAGCCGACCCCGAACGTGCTGGAGAACCCCGGGGTGCCGACCGCGTCCAACAGCTCACTGCGCCGCTTGACCATGTCCTCGTGCAGCGCCAGGTACTGCAGGTACGTCGCCATCGACCCCGCGACGTGGAATAACTGGTGGCTGTGCCCGACGACGTCGAAGATGCCGGGGGCGACGCTTTCAGGGAAGCGCGTGGTGTAGAAGGCAGCGCTGAGGAAGGCGAAGACGAACTGACTGACGTGGTAGGACCAGGCAGTCGACGAGCACCCCGTCGACTCACAGGCCACGATACGGTAGACAAGTGGAATACTGTGTATGCAAACATGATATACGTAGATGAGATACAACATTTGAGATTTTATAGAAACAGTTTATAGAAAAGAGGGTGTTTTTTTTTTTTGGGGGGGGGGGGGGGGCTTTTACTTTAGTATGTCTTATTAGAAGACCAGTCAACAATGGCAATACATTTATCGTTTGAAGTTTAAAGGGATCTAGTAACTTTGTTGAGATGTGCAAAAACTGATGAATGGTTGATGCAATGTATATTGTTGTTATCTCATATGTCCACAGGGTATTGTGTGAAAATTTCAAGTCAAATGGACAATGTATGGCCAAGTAATGAGCGAAAATGCGAAGTGATATTGGGTGATATTCACCAACTCACTGCATTCACTTTGTACTGGGATGAAAATCTCGCCCGGAGATTTTCTTATCTGAATACTTCAATCATACATATCTTTGTAATGAAAGGGAAATTTGAAAAAACCGAAAGCTGTCCCATGATTTTATTGTTAATACGAATACAACAAGGTATAAAGGAACCACTAGAATTAAAATTTTATTTTGAGGATTTGGACAATGTTACTAAGTCCCTTTAAGGCAACATCCATTGGTAAAAATCGTATTTAAAAATCTCCACGAGATGATATATAGAAGATAACAATAGTTTGTTGTTAATAATATAATCCTTCCTTCTGGAAGGCTGCGGTCCAATTCTCGCTCCATTTTGAATTTTTAACTTTACAAAATTATAGTATTTTATGTCCATATTTACCTGCACCAAATATACGGGATCGTAAAGGCGGGGAGCCGCCCGTAATCCCGCAGTGTAGGATTTGTAGCGAAGCGACTGCTACTGGCAAGGGCTGCACTGATGACAGCAGTAACCATGGCGACGGGTTGGTAGGCGTGGTAGAGAGATGAGGAGAGCAGTTCGGCAGGAAAGACGTAGGCAAAATATGCTGCGATGAGAAACGAGAATGTCACAATTTATCATCAACGTTATCGTAGCGCATTGCAGAAGTCTGGTAGACCAAGGAGGTTCTATTTTGCTCCTTGGATAGACATGGTAGATCGTCATGTCACACGATAAGCTATTATGTTCCATTAAGACTGGCGTATGGCTTCCGCGCCGTCTGTCTATCTCCACTATGGAATGGTAGTCATGGAAGCATAGGCGTCAACAGGCAGGGGACCGGGGGGGGGGGGGGCATGCCCCCACTGTTTAAACTATGTATTACATATATATATTTGATTCCATAACTTGTATACTACAAATAATATCAAGCAATTTTTTGTTGCACCAAATTGCACACTTTCAAGTCAAAAATGCAAAGGAGGGGAGACACCCTCCGCCCACTACTCACCCCCCCCCCCCCCCTCACTTTCGAGAAGTTGTTGACGCTCTTGGTAGGAAGTCAGATTTATGAAAGGAAAACCATGAGAGTATGTCTTGACTACCCATGCATGAACTTATAACTTACCTATGCAGCACCCGAAACTGTAGATGCTGACGCCGCAGTAGTCAAAGAAGAAGAGCAGCTGTCGAACCCCAAAGGACATGCTGTTCAGAAGATGAGCAACAGAGCTCCAGAGCAGGTACAGGCAAGATGCGACGAGGTAGATGATCATGGGCCAAACATACGGGTCCTTCGTTAGCACCGTGTCCCGGATGTGATAGACGGCGAGGTAGGCGAATGGTACCTGCGGTTCCACAAAATGTTTGAACACTGTCTAATAAGTTGAAAATACATTTAAGTTGGACTTAAAATTATGGAAAGCTATTAGTTTGCTACCTGAACAAGCAGAAAATCAATGAATACATGACATTATAATTTTGTTAGAAATCATCAATATTTCATGTTAGCTAGATCTTCAGTTTATTATGAGTCTCAACTATTAGTATTTTTGCTTTTGAATTATGTTGGAATATGTTAAATTTCAAGGCTACAAACTGCTTACCATAATTGTTAATTCTAACTTAGAATTGAAGTTCAACTTAAAATCTTTGTAAATGAAAATGAGCAAAGAAAATTGTGTTTCCCCGGGATTTCGTTCGCTCGTTTTCATTTATATCATATTATAGTTGTCGGGTAAGTTTCCCTACGTGTGAGTTAACATCTTTGTGAAACACCCACCAGGGGCAAGAAGTGTGTCCAGAAGTTGACAGTCTCGTTGGTCCGCTGGAAGGCGCTGGCAAGACACTCCGAGAGGCTGCACCGACAGGGACGGTAACCCGAGATGATGAAGGGCTCCCGATACTCGGACGGCATCTGCAGAAAATTAAAGGGGTAATTCAGTTTCGGTATAGAGGGCGCTGCTCGAAATAATTGTTTGTGAGATAATGAAAAACTGAGTGTAAAATTTGAAAGAGCATACAATTTTAATGGCAGAAGAAACTTTATTTGATCAAAATCGGTTCAGAAACGGCTGAAATATCAATAAATATATCCGATCGTAATAAATCTGAGGCCCAGATATATATTCGATGATTAAAAAAAACAAAAAAAAATGCTTACACTTTTTCAAAAATGTCAAAAGAGGTTTTGAAATAGTTGTTGATGATCTCTCTATTTAATCATTATTTCAACAATACATCACATGCATACTTTTGTATGAAAAATGGTTGAAACCAATGTTTTTTTTAGATAGCACCCTCTTGTGATTTAATCGCTCTTTTGAATGATAACAGGCTTTTTACTTAGTCGTTTGTTATGTCTATACCTTTCAAGCATGGTGGAGTTATAACTTATAGTTTGTAGTGTTATTGTGCAGGTTTTGGTTACTAAAGCTCATCATTACCAAAACAGTACTACCCCTTTATTTGATACATTATTTTGATAAGATTTGTCCATAAGCGATATTTAAAACTTCAAAGTATCTTCTGTGATAATGCAAAGAAATTGAACATGCAACAGTTCAATTCTTACATAGAGCAGCAGTGGCGTAGCGACGAGGGGGGGGGGGGGGGGCACGGTGCCCCCCTCCACACACCAGTAATTTGAAGGGAAAAAACCAATATGAAACATAAGGGGACATGTCAAAGGTGAATGACAGTAGTGGGAAACGCCCCACCCCCTAAAAATGAAATGTACACTCTTATTACCAACCATGTGAAAGAATATAATTTTACTAATATGGGATTATACAAATTTGGACAAGAAACCGCATACTTATTGATATATTTGCAAAATTATAAATTGATCTGCTGCGGATTGATATCGCCAACGCGGAATCGCGCATACGGGCATACGGGCTTGTCCTCAGCTTTTCGATATCTCCAGCCCAGCGCTAGCGGCGCGGACAGGTGCGAACGGGCGGTGGATTTATACATTTCACGGGCGGGTATTGGATTTCTTCCCATATTTCTATATTTAACGATGCTTAGGTGCGGATTTTACCACACAAGCCCTATTTAAATACGTATTCAACAATATTGATCAATATAGATGTTTTCGGCTACTTTCCGAAAACTGTTATTCATCTTTAAAAAAAAAAAAAAAAAAATGTTTTAATAAGGTGTGCGCCCCCAATCATTGCGCGTGACCCCCAAATCAGCCCGACCACGCTATGCCACTATAGAGAAGAGTGAACAAGTTAAAATTGATTTTAGAAGTATAGCGATTTCACCGTTGTTTACATAAGAAATTCTATCGGTATTTTTCATCGGTATTTTCATCGGTAAGTGCACCATCTTATCCCCTATCGTCCTTGAGAAGTATTTTAATTCGGAACTATGAACGATCTAAATGTCCGAATTCGAATACCTTTTCCGGAATGCTTTTCAATTCAGCGAACTTAGTAACGTTGTCCAAATCCTCAAAATCCAATTGGAATTCTAATTTGTATTCTAAATTGTATTCGTATTAACAAAATAAGCATGGGACAGGTTTCGGTTTTTTGAATTTCCCTTTCGTTAAAAAGATATTTACGATTGAAGTGTTCAGATGTAAACTGTCCAGTGGATAGTTGTAAACGTATACAACGTGTGCAATTAGTTAGTGAATATCACTTTGCTTTTTTGCTCATTACTCGGCCATATATAACGGCAAAATGTTATTATTGGTGGCACGTGCACCCGGTGCCTCCCCCCCCCCCCCCCCTCCTATACTATTAGCTATGCCACTGACCGTAACTATAACCAACATAATTCATAATATAGGGAGGAGCTGCATGGGCAGGTGACACAATTGATTGGGATGGGGCACGTATCCCAGCACCCCTACCCCTGTACAGATACACCATTATTTTATCCACTATTGCTGCTCTCTTTATAGCCCGGTCACATATCAACGGATTGCGTAAACGGACGTCAAACGGAGAGCTAAATTTTCCATCCGTTCGTATGCGTTTCTTGTCCGTTCCTTGTCCGGTGATGTACGTTGTTCAATGTTGTGTACATAAAAGCAATAGAGACGACTTTCCATCACCGGATAATTTCATTTCGCAAATTTTCTATTCGTTGGGCATTCGTTTCCGCTATCCGTTGATATCTGACCGGGCCAATACCTAGACCGAAAAATCAGCCATTGTTCCGAGGGTAGTTCCACGGAGACTGCGTCTGGTTCCACTATCACCCACTGTATGGTGTGGATAGTATGACGTCATATATAAGGGAAACCCATAACGATTTTTTCTTCTTCTAACTACTCTCTATACAGGGTGGCCCAGAAAGAACGCAACACCTACGATCGTTAATTTCATCAACAGTATCGACCAAATGTCATAGTTTTTTGTTTGATTGCATGGGTAGAACATTCTTTTTCCAACAAAATGTTACCATGAGCATTGATTTTGGGTAAGGCGTTTGGATCCTAGCGCCATTTTTCTGAGGCAATGTCGTTTCCTAAATTTGCTACTTTTTCGTCTCCAGCGATCCTCGGAACACTGAGACATTCTCGCCCGACGGCCTGCCGTAGAATTAGCTGTACAGAAGAACCGCATGACTGCTCTCCCATTGATAAGTAAGACAATGCCTTTTCTCAAACCACCTTCTTCCGTCCCCCACCCCCGCCCCCCCCCCCCCCCCCCCCCATCCATACCACTGTTGAACAGCGCGATGTTGCCTAATCGATTACCCCGTGCATACCGCATTGTCTTCCTTATCAAAGGGAGAGCAATCATGCATGTGGTTCTTCTGTACAGCTAATTCTACGGCAGGCCGTCGGGCGAGAATGTCTCAGTGTTCCGAGGATCGCTGGAGACGAAAAAGTAGCAAATTTAGGAAACGACATTGCCTCAGAAAAATGGCCCTAGGATCGAAACGCCTTACCCAAAATCAATGCTCATGGTAACATTTTGTTGGAAAAAGAATTTTCTACCCAATGAAACAAAAACCAATGACATTTGGTCGATGATGTTGATGAAATTAAAGATCGTAGGTGTTGCGTTCTTTCTGGGCCACCCTGTATATCCAGCTAGGTGAATAAATGGGGATCCGGAAGGATGGGAACGTGGTTCCTTAGTACTGTGTGCGCCTAACCGTACAGGCGCCAAGCTGGAATACTCCCCATGCAGGAAGTGAAAAATGTGCACTTTGTGTGCAGTAACGATTGCAGTGTATCTGTTGACCGGGGTATATAGTGTAAAGCGATAGTGATACTCGAGTGAATAGCGCTATATAAATATTAATAAACCGCATTATTCTTATTATCAATATTATTATTATTCACTTTCTTACCTGAGAGTAACGAAAAAGCTTTATGGTAAACATTTTGCCACGTCACATTCTCGTCACGGTCAGAAACTCGGGCGACGTCGGTCACTTTCACTTCTAAAGGCCACCCTAGGGCACTGGACCTTTGTCTTGCTGTTCAGGAGGTGGTCTATAAGTGTAGTCCAACTGTTTTAAATGTTTGTGTCCCTGTGTCCCCAATATCTATCTTGCAGCTCAGTGACGCTTTTGGACCTTCTATCGGCTGTTTGTCAACTCACAGAACAAACGAAGAAAACGCACCTAGTAGATACAGCAAAAACAAATATAACTCACATCACAATCCTGTTTTAGTCAGCTTTCCTTGTTATGCAGAGTTGTAACACCATATAGTTACTTGCCGAAACTTATTGAGAAAATGTTTAGGGTGGATAAAAAAGTATAATTATCACTGTGCAAGGATATTCTCTACTGACATGACTTAGTGATGTGTGAAAGTCCTTGGACTCACGGGCGTAGCGACTTACGTAATACCTATTCATCAGGGGGGATGAATGAATCGATCACCCCCCCCCCCCCCAAGTTGAATGGCTATCAATGACATGCCTACGCCAATGGTTAATGAGTGGTCACACTGAACACGAATCCCCACAAATAGACCCACGAATGCAGTACGAATTGGTACAAATCTATGGCAAGCCGTTTTAACATATATTCCTATTTCTTGATATCAAAATTGAATTATTGATATCAGTTTATTTCTTGATATCAAGTATTACCAATACCGAAAAGTATTTCTTGATATCAAGAATGCATTTCTTGATATCGAGAATGCATTTCTTGATATCAAGAATTCGATTTCTTGATATCAAGAATTGAATTCTTGATATCAAGAAATAGGAATAAATGTTAAAAACGGCTTGCCATTGATTTGTACCAATTCGTACTGCATTCGTGGGTCTATTCGTGGGGATTCGTGTTCAGTGTGACCACTCCTTTAATTATTTTATTTTATTATTTTATTATGACTATCCCAATGATAATAGTAAAATCCAGACAGTATTTTCACTAACAAAGTGAATTTGAGAAAACAAATATTTTATGCGATAAAATTAAACAAAATGTTGTTTAGATGTGTTTAGGTATTTATGAGTAGATCGCTGTAAATTTGTGTTTATTTACTGGGATCCATAAAATGAATTATGGTCAAACACAAATATTGCACGAATCAGTACACATGAGAGTGCATGGTATAAAGTGTAGACAATAAAACGACTCGGGCATAATTACCGGTAATGGAATCTTTTCTGGGACGACAAGCGACCAACGACCACCTTACTATTATGTTAACAGAGCTATACATTATAATTATCTGATACATGTACGAGATTAAACATCATTATTTGTGTAGAATAGGCTTGTTTTTAGTACATGTTTTTTTGTTGTTATAATCATGAAACGTATATTAAAGTAAACAGATCATACGATGAACTATGACTAAAGTCATACCCTTGATTCATTCGTTATAACTTAGAATTATCAAAACGAAATTGTTTACAAATGCGGAAAACAAAAGAAAACTGAAATTGAAGGAAATAACAACTTGAAAAGAAAAATTGATTTTCCCACGTCATTCACATTACACGATCAAGGCAATACGACCTACATGCAAAAAGAAGCGAAATCAGATAGCCAAATTATACAAGTTATGATCATACAGTAACAATATGATTCAATATAATTTGTGATCTATTGGCCGGTTGTGACAATATGTTTAAATTGTTTTTTTTTATTTTTTTATTATTATGGATGGACCTGAACATTGTTTAAACTGCATTACTCTTACGTATACGTCCAATATTTTCGATGTATTAATGAATTTGCTAAAATAGTAATCATCACTTACCTGACTATAACGTATACTGCATGGAGATAATTCCGTTCAGCCTTTAATCGTCCACATTTCGCTACCAGTCCACCATATAATGCATAACGAGAGGGGCGGGGTGCGTATAGTTTGTATTTCTGTGCTTCTTTGTGTTACTTCACTTTGCTGATCTTGTATCATGTCCTGTGTACTTGCAGTACTAACTGTAAACAATTTTGTCTACCCATGAAAAGGTGGGTGATCCGTCGTCACTGATCCGTATCATAGCGTCGTTATGTTTGCGTGGAAAAAGACAAAACAACACCACAAAGAAGTTTTCGCCCTTCAGTGCATGAGCACATACAGAGGTGTATTTATAATAAATAGTATTTTTCCATTGAGTTTTGTGACCCATGTGGAAAGTCACGGGTCAATTACTCTATACGACGTTCGATAATCACTAACAAACGTTATTTGGGGTGTTTGAAAACTTCATACAGTAACTCTGTTTTTAAACACAAATCGGGACGTCACAACCGGTGCAATACTCGTTATCAATTGATTGATTGATTGATTGATTGATTGATTTGGTTGGTTGGTTGGCTGGCCGACTGGCTGGCGGGCAAGCAAGGCAGGCTGGTTAGTTAGTTAGTTTGTTAGTTAAATAGTTCGTTATTTTGTTTGCTGACCATACTGACATGCATTAATCTAGTCAAAATAATCCGAAATCAAACATTTTTACTATATTTGTTATACTGAATTTCAAGTCAAAATCTTTCACAATTTGTCTCGAATAGGTCAGGTACCCATGCTGACTTTCCCCTGGTCAAAAAGATTTGTCCGGATCATTTTGACTTAAATAAGGCAACGTATCCGGCTGACTACCCCTTGGTTTAATTAAACTATACGTTCCCTAATCAATATAATTACAAGGAATAGAATTCTAGTAATTTTGTTTGTATTTTGAAATTATCATGTATGCGAGTGTTAACATTTCTCTTGATTTGTATATAATCCCAAGAGGCAATCAGGACATTATAAATCATAAACACATACACTGACACACACAGTTCTTCACCATTTAGTTCACCAGTGACTACAATGTAAAACGATTAGAACAATGGAAAGTATTTGATATACTTATTTAAATTTAATAACTGAACATTTTTAGTGGATATTTGAAAAATAATGAACGAAACAAAATTCATAAATGATTGCCTGTTTGTATGACTGTCCTAATAGTCATCAGCATCCCCTGATCTTTGTAGATAAAGTTCATCCAGGATGGTTTCCAGAGCGGGTCGCTTGCCTGGCTCCGACATCCTAATACATTCCCCGATCGTAATAAGAGCGTCGATGCCCAGTTCCTGCCCTACTATATAACCCCATTAAACTGCCCAGTTGAAAGATATCGCTCTGTTCCGATGTCGGGTCGTTTTCGAGTGCGCACTCGGGTGCGTATTGGCTGTATAAGCCTTCGTCCTGGTATAATCTCTTCGCAACTTCACCCATATTTAGTTGGACCGGTTGCATTGATGACATCCCGAAGTCGATCAGCTTGCCCTTCCATCTCCCGTCCTTTACGATCAGGAGTATGTTGCCCTCTTGTAAGTCGTTGTTGAGACATCCTTTCTCGTGCATCGCACGCAAGCCGTTTGAAACATCTATAAACACGTCAAACCAGTCGCGCTCGCTATAAGGGCCGGTCCCTAATTCCGTCTAGCTTGCCGCTGATGGAGCATCCCCTCATCGTTGTTAGATCGCCGAGGTATTCCATCGCGATCGCGACTTCGTCTTTGGCAGGTTTAAAAACTCCGTAGAATTGTGGGAAGTATTTGATTTTGGCAAGTGTCCAATGTACGTTGACCTCGCGCCAGACTGCCTTTTCTGCCTTGGTGCGTGCCTCCACTTGCTCGCTGGGTGGCAAGTCGATGACCTTGAGGGGCTGAGGGCAACAGGTCGATGTGTAACAGCGTGAAGGTAGAGGTAAACAGTTCCATATGACCCTCTCCCGAGCTCAGGCACGAAACCAGACTCATCCACGGTGACCAAGTCGTCCACGCTGTCGACGACGATATCAGCTGTCGTCGTCGAAGGATCGCACGATTGCTCGATAGGTGCTGGCGATTCCGGGATGACGGAACTCTCTGTAGAAGCTGGTGATTGAGAGGGCGCTGAGATTGGCGCTCCGTCTGAAAGCGTCAAGTTTTTAACATCTGATGATTGGTCTGTAAATATCCTGTAGATATATAAACAGGGTCGGAAGAAAGTTAAGTCTTGTGCTGTAACAAAATGAGATTCTTTCATGGACAGATGATATTGAAAATAGATAAAATGCATCTCCGGATATTCATTTAATGTCAAACAATTGTTGCAAAGTTGAAAACCGAGCAAAACTATTCTGCCTTTACATGAAAATAATTAGGCAAGGTGTCTCTGTATTTGTCCTTTTTTGATTCCTCTTAAAACAGAATTTTAAGACAATCAAACAGATTAAAACTTGCCTCATTTGGTCGCCACCTGGAACACAACGGGTGCAAAGCAGGAAGGGGACTGATAATGCCAGTCTGCCTTGGATGTGGTGGTCATCCACGACGGACTCGATCCGAGTGTCATCCTCGGGCGAGACGACTTGTGGAGTTGGCTCAGAATCTCCAGCCAGCCCAAATGAGTTGTGAAACCATCATTCGCGGCCGTTGTAGGTGATGTTGCAAAGTCCTCTTCATCCTCGGATTGAGAGCACGTTGATAGGATCAGGCTGGTGGGACCAAGGTGGGGAGGAGGCTTCGGTCTGGGTGCCTTGCGATACGCGTGAGGGCAGATCATCCGTCTGCATTCCCGTGTGGTGGTGCACTGTTAGAGATTGAGGGATGTCTGTCTGGGCACTGGAAGACGAAAGGCTCGGGCTTGGGCTCTAGAGAGAAAGGCCTGGAAGAGGAATGAAGCGAGAAAAGTACCGAATAATATACGACCGAATCGAAAATGCGTAATATACAGTTGCCATTGTCTACAAAGGTCTCCAATGCAATAGCACACAATTAAAATTAAGCAGATGGTCTGTTTACCAACAGAGGTACATTAATGTTCATATGATACAAGCAGTGGCGTAATGAGCCAAAACTTTGGGGGGGCTTAACAAATTTGTGCAAGGGAGTGAAGCGACCAAGCCCGAAGGAGCGAAGCGAACTGAGCGGGGGGGGGGGGGGGGGGGGGGGGGGGAGGGTGTGGGGAGGGGGGTGTCCCCCCTCCCACGGTAGGGAGCTTTTGCATTTTTGGACTTGAAACTGTTGCAATCTGATGCATACCTAGAAAGGAAATTTTGACTCGACGACATGTACTATAATGTCGGTAAGTGCGTCAGATGATTTCTACCGACTAGAAAAGATTTTTTATTTGTTTCATAAAGACAAAAAGCGAAGCGACTTGAGCGGGGGAGGGTGTAGGAGGGGGTGTCCCCCTCCCACGGTAGGAAGCTTTTGCATTTTTTGACTTGAAACTGTGCAATCTGATGCATACTTAGAAAGGTAATTCTGACATGACGACATGTAATATATAGTGCTATAAGCAGGGCCCTGGGAACGATTTTTTTCACCGGGGGTGCTGAGATATATACGTTATATATACCTATATTCTTCTTCTTCTTCTCCTTCTTTCAGTCTTTTCTGTCATTATCAGAGGTGCGGATCTAGCTTTTTGCTAAGGGAGGGTTTGACCCAATGACGATGTCCATGAGTCGCTATTTTGAACCCCCGTAAGTGATTTTGTTAACTTTTTTCAGTGATACCGCGAAGCGGGGGATTTGTGTTGCTATTTTGAACCCCCGTAAGTGATTTTTGTTCACTTTTTTCACTGCTAGCCGCGAATTTTGTTGCTATTTTAACCCCTGTGAGTGATTTTTGTTAACTTTTTTCAGTGATAGCCGCGAAGCGGCGATTTTTTTTGGGGGCTATTTTGAACCCCGTAAGTGATTTTTGTTCACTTTTTTCACTGCTAGCCGCGAAGCGGCGAATTCTGTTGCTATTTTGAACCCCCGTAAGTGATTTTTGTTAACTTTTTTCAGTGATAGCCGCGAAGCGGCGATTTTCTTTTTGCTATTTTGAACCCCCGTAAGTGATTTTGTTTAACTTTTTTCATTGATAGCAGCGAAGCTGCGATTTTTGTGTGGCTATTTTGGACCCCCGTAAGTGATTTTTGTTCACTTTTTTCACTGCTAGCCGCGAAGCGGCGAATTTTGTTGCTATTTTGAACCCCTGTGAGTGATTTTTGTTAACTTTTTTCAGTGATAGCCGCGAAGCGGCGATTTTTTTTGGGGGGGCTATTTTTGAACCCCCGTAAGTGATTTTTGTTCACTTTTTTCACTGCTAGCACGCGAAGCGGCGAATTCTGTTGCTATTTTGAACCCCCGTAAGTGATTTTTGTTAACTTTTTTCAGTGATAGCCGCGAAGCGGCGATTTTCTTGTTGCTATTTTGAACGCCCCTAAGTGATTTTTGTTAACTTTTTTCAGTGATAGCCGCGAAGCGGCGATTTTCTTTTTGCTATTTTGAACCCCCGTAAGTGATTTTGTTTAACTTTTTTCATTGATAGCCGCGAAGCTGCGATTTTTGTGTGGCTATTTTGGACCCCCGTAAGTGATTTTTGTTCACTTTTTTCACTGCTAGCCGCGAAGCGGCGAATTTTGTTG